>PPHD01027843.1:0-11056 GCA_002909625.1 Bambusicola thoracicus
CCCTATAATCTTTAAATACTATTCAAACCAAAATGCAGCCTTATCAATATTAAATCTGATGCTGATCATCATCAAGATATGTGTGTATTTTTAAATGAGACAACAGAATTAGTCACAGTAAAGAAAAGGAAAAATAACACTCAAAGAAAAACAAGCAAGTTTTTTTGTGTTCTCCTTTTAATGGGAGAAGAGAATAACTTTGAATTAGGATATAGCCTGTGAAATACATAATCCACCATTTTTATCAGCCAACACTGGAAATATACGATTTTTGGACAAAGTTCTTTGCACCTCTCATCTGATCATCAGAGAAACTGACACTATGATAGTCTCAGCTATCATTTTTAAACAAAACTACAACTAAATCAAGATTTCCTGTTTGAATTTTACTTCTATTTATTTTAAGTATTAATTTGAGACCGATCTTATTTGAAGTTCTATTAGTAAACCTCTATTTATTAGTAAACCTCTAAATTATTAGTTTCAAAATAAGAAGGTAATTTTATTTTAAAAATATGCTTAGTTTTACACATGGTAAAGCTGTGCCTGTTAAACAGATAATAGAGTTTCTTGTGGACTTATAGAGCAGTTGACACATCTGACCTCTTCTAGAACTGTCACAGCTTGCAGTGTAAATATGCATGAGATCCACATTTTTAAGTTGATAAAAGGCAAATTCAACACATTTGAAAAATACGGCTCAAAGGTAAATGCTGAATCAATGAAAAGGCAAAGATCAACACAAAGCACAATGAGAACAGAGGATGTCTGAAAATTGTTCAAGGACAAACTTTTAGATAAAATGAAGGACATTGTACTGTCAATAGCTAATTATAAAAAAAGCATAAAGGAAGAATAAAAGTTCCCATAAAATTGTGTACATTTACAAAATATTCTCTGTTTTTCAAAATCATCTTAGCAGAGAGACTGAACACATGAACAAGAAATTATCAAAATACAGCAAAATAATGAAAGTACTTTAATTAGAGAAACAAACTCTATTAACCTTATTATTAGTGACTCCTGCTAAACTTCATATATTGTGACCATACTTATTCTATGTATCATCTGAGTACAAGGCCAATGAAATACCAGTTGCAAAATGCAGAATAAGTGTACTTTTCGATTAACAGCTTTTAGCAAATTAACTGATGTCACTGTCCTAAAAATACACAAAGAATATACTGAGAATGGGAACACTAATTAAAACAAATAGCTTTGTTAAAGAAAACAGAGAATGGGAGAAAGGGAAACTGAGTTACTAGTGAAAAAACAAAAAGAGTAAAGGGAATTAGTAAGAGAAAAGAAGACAGAGAGAGTAAGCAAGAAAAGAGGACAATGAAAATCTTTTCATCTAACTTCTATTCACTCTATACCTGCCACATAGAAACTTAATTTTATATCAGAAAGTGCAGGAAATAACTTTGAGGTAAAAATCAAAGGTTGTCTTGGCAAGATGGTGAAGATGTGAGAAAAAAAGGAACTAGCTTAAGTTCCATGAGAATTTGGAAACTAGAAGCCACTGAGCTATTTTTCCTTAGCCAGTTCATCAGACCAGTTGTGTAAAGAAAACCGACCTTCTTTCCCATAGTATCTTTATTGTACATGATTACATAACTTTGCTGTATCCGGAACTACAGGATGCTACAGCTCTCTGATTTTCTGTCACACTGAATGAAGCTGAAACTCAGTATGAAATCTGACAGAAACAACACAATTAACACTGTATCTATTAATCTGTTTTATGATAATATGAAACTTCACTTTTTTTTTCACCTGAGTTTCATATTTGAAATTTAACCCTGTTTTAAGTGGAAATCTGGTTTCTCATTCTCAAAATACTTGCACTTTATTGTGAAGACTGTTCATATCCATGATACTTCCAGATATGTGAGGTAGAACAATTTGGCAGAACCCAGAAAAAGAGTTAAAACAGTGTCAGATTTCTAGCTTCTAAGGCGTAGTAAGAGAGTTTGTATAGTCTGAGGAAGAGCAAATTGAAGACAGTTAATGTATGTAAAAAAATGTTTCAATTTTTAATGTCCAAAATGGAGAAGATATTTAAAAACAAACAAACAAACAAACAACAAAACAAAAAAAAAAAACAGACTTCAAATAAAACAAGAAAAATCTTAGACTAAACTTCTAAATACTAAATAGGTTACAATGAAAATTTGTGGAAATTCAAAAATGGCAGCTGTTAAGAATAGATTTAATAAAATCTGCCAAAAATGACATTACTAGAGTTAATAAATATTAACTTTATGAAGTGGAAGAGTACTCTACCAAATGCTGTGATTCTTACTATAGCTCATTATTTCACTGAGGAATAGATTGTGAATGCCTATTAAGCAACAGGGAAAAAAAAATGGCGTTCAATGCTACCTGAAAGACATTAATGCTTAAGCACTGCCGGACACTCAGTTTTCATATAAAAGAATGAATGTATTTACCTGAGGATAGCCTCTTTATCTAATTTACACTATAATGTGAGATTCTTTGGAAAAAGTCTACGACTGTAAATAGGAAGGTCTTCCAGCAAAATTTACGCAATGAATGTTGCCACTGTAGTACAGTGACAAAATTCAAGTCATGTGTGTATTAGTGGGTCATCAAGCTGCTCCTATGTGCACACTAAGCACACTCATACATTTTTTCCCTGAATTTTTGAGGAACTTCACATTGGTCATAAGTATGGATGAGACAATGTGACTTCAGATGAAGTGGCTGTCTGAGCACAAATATTTATTCATGACAGTCTTCTGTAGGTAAACGAGATGATTAGAGCATGTTTTTATGCAGTTCAAGATTTTCAGTAGGAATGGATCATATGCATATCCTGAAGCAAACACTAGGACATCTGATCATCTGGATTATCTGGATCATCTGGAATATAGTTTTTGGGAGTATTGTGTTGTTACAGGGACCTTTGCAATGGTGACTGTGTACATAAGTGCATATGTGTATGTGTGTATATTTGTCATGGTTTTGTAATTTTGTATTGGTATTCCACATCATAACATCATGTAAAGCAGGGGTAATTAAAGAGTTAATACTCCAGTTCTGTGGACTGACAGCTTTCCGGATACCTGCTTCTCAAAAGAGAAGAACTACATATCCCAGGGGCCTCACAGTCAGAGAGGAAGTTACGTCACAGAAGTTACGGGATCTTGTTCTTGGACAGGAACTCACCCTCTCTCTCTGCCTGGCAGAGGGTGTGGGTGTGCTTCCAAGCCGTGCACCTTCAGTTCAGAGTAGGCCTTTCAGTTTTGTAAACTCTCTCTCTATTATTTTATTTTATTTATTAGCCTCAATTTCAATTAGATTGTATTACATTGTGTTATCTTGCATTCTGATATCATAGTAAAATTTAGTTTTCCTCAGATCGTTGCCACTGTTCCGTCTTTGAGCCCAGCACCCATCTCCCTACCCTTTCCCTTCTTCCCTTTCCATTTTTGGGGGCCAGAGGGCCCACGGGCCTACTGCCTCTCTGTCACAGGCACAGATTGATCTAGATAACTCCGTGACAATATATATGTGTCATATGAAAACTCCTCCAAGCAGTAAATAAAGAAATGATGTGAGGGAATAGAAACAGCATATTATTAGTTACCTGCCACTTGTTGTTACTTTCTCTTGCTCTTTGTGTCACTTTTGTGAGCCACAACTGCTTGGCAATGTCACTATCTTATTTGCTTGCATTTTATTTAAGTGTGCAGCTGGATCTGCATGATTCCTGGCAGGATGCAATAAATGCTCCCTCCAGTAACACATTTCCCTCGGTTCTCAGCTATGACTCTTGGACATGAAAAACCCCATAGAAGCATAATAAGTAGACATGCAGTCTCAGAGACATAAGGGAATCACCCAAACTCATTGTCACTGACAGGCCTTGCCTAGAACCCCTTGCCCAGTGTACAGGGAACCTATTTTGTCTCTGCCCATTGTCTCCAGATGTCCCCAGCTGGTTGGAATCTGGCCTACTGCAGTTCCTAAGTGTCAGAATCTGTTGATGGACCTATTAATGACCCATGCACCACCCACCAACCTCAGGCTCTGGAGGACAGTTCTCACCAGGGAAGGCTTGGCCAGTCCTATGGTGCCTGCAGTGCTCTGCTCCTTGGCTCCAAGTGAGCTGCTGTTCTGGGCTGAGCTCTGCCATTTAACACAAAACCTACTGTAAGAAATAGCTCTTTCTCTTGGACATACACTGGTCCTCACAGAAAATTCATACTGGGACATTGTTTCATCCAACCTGACTTTATGCCTTTATCACAGAGAAATGACACGCGTGTCTTGAAGGCAAAGGGCTCCCTCCCTCACCCAAGTGCTATCCACAACATTCAGCCTAGCCACCATACAGAAAACCAGTAGAATACCCAAGGAATTCTATTGAAAATGGTCACACACTGCACTGTCATGGCAGCTCGTGAAATTGGGATTGCCTTCATGTGTTTTGGAGAGACACAGCCAATCTCATCTGGGGCTATGCTGCTGGGCTGTGTGGACACTGAGTCCTACTGACAACTGGTTGGATGCTCTCCATGTGAAGCTGCAGAAAGTTCAAATGAGCTTCAAACTGAAATGCCATGGAAAGGATATAACAGGATTTGGTAGTTAATTGACTCTCAAATTTGTGTAAATGAAATCATCTGTCACTGTGCATCATAATCCTAATGAGTATATATATTTAGTATCATGCGTCTACTGTAAATGTGTTTCCTCCCTTAGACTAGGTTTCACTAGCATATTTCTAGATTTAGTATAATGAAAAAAAAGAGACAATAAAAGTAAACAAAAGGATTGCTTGCTTTTAAGTCAAGTGCATGTATACATGCATGCATGTATATTATGACAAAACTTATTTTGACCTACAGAATGCTTTGAGTTCCAATAACACCATCTATTTATATATTATCTTCAACATGTTAACGGTACTAGCTTATATATTTATATTTACATATTTAATTTTTTATTTAATTTCTAAATACTAAAAATAAAGGCTTTCCACTTCTAAAATGTGGAAGAAAATATTATTTCCAATTACTTCAAATAGCATGCTAGTATAATTTGCTGGAGTTTTTGTATGTATAGCCATTACAACAGCTGTATTTTAATTTTTGTATTATTTATCCTGCTAAGCAGTAGTAAGTCTTATTCTTAAATAAAATATTTAGGTGCGTAACTTTGAGCACAAGTAACCTCATAAAAACCAATAAGTTAAGCACATTTTAAAATTAATCATGACAATAAATCATGAGAGGCTCAAGGCCTTTAAATTATATGTACCAAAAGTATTACAGTAACTTTCAAGGAACGATTAAAAAAATTATTTAAAAAATGCAAAAGCACTGCATTACAAATAACTTCTTTATACATTATTGAACAATATCTTTGGACATTTATTTTTTCCCCTAAATATCCAAACATTATGCCAAACTAAATGTAGCTTCTCACTTCTGAAAGGAAGATCCACGGTTAAGAAGCATATGTACTAGAGGGAAGAAGAAAGAGGGGAACAGTACTCTGAAAGTTATAAATAACTTAAAAGTAAATTCTAAGTACAGTTTTCTTCAGAGGACTTTCAGGGCTGGATTCAAAAGAATGTTATAATCATGAAGTGCAACTTACATTAAATTTGACACTTAAGAATGTGATTCAGGCACCCTCACCTTACATTTTGTTTTTGCAGGTGCCTAAACTCCTGCTGCATCAAATTACTTAGGTAGTTTGCCAAAATGGGCAACTAGATGAAATTCATGAATGTAGGTAATGCACTAGTCACAGTATCAGATTTTTTTCCTATCTATGTTATGCCCACAAGATCCATCTACAATATTATATTTAAGCTTTCCTTCTTTTAACCCTGTATGCATTCTTGTTTTTCTTGGCTTCAATATGCCCCAGTTTCAACCTGAGCTGTGCATCTCACCCTGTAGTCCAGCTGAAGAGGTAGGAAATGAATGTGCTTTTGCCAAGTAAGGACCCAGACCTTTAAACTCCTTAGCAGCTGATAATAGTATAGGTGAGAAGTGGAGGCAATTTGCCCTTTGCACAGTGTCCTCTTCCTCTGTGACTATACAGTGAAGGTTGAGAGCCAACTGTCTGTATCTGAAAGGATGATCTGAAGTACATCAATATGGGTCAAACTGAGTTAAGATGACGGCTGTTCAAACTGGTAGACTATAGTTGCATTTTGAAAACACCAGAGCTAGAAGCTTGTCGATGATACACTACAGGTCACAGCAATAACCTATTAAGATCAATCCCACTGATCTATGTGCAGGCACAGACTTAGACTAATGTATATATCTATTTTTAGACTGGATCTTATGGTCTTATGTTCTTACTCCTCAAAATGTAGGTGGAAACCACGTTTCATGTCTATACCTCTCTGTATTAATATGCCATTAGTTTCCAGAGGTAACTAGTTACTAATAGTCTTCCTGGACAAGAACATTAGGAAACTTACTTAGTTTCATAGATTCCACTCCAGAATAACTGGAGTACATGGGCACATTACGACTGCATCAATGACTATGGTACTCTTAATATTACATCATTATGACTTTAGGGGTGGCAAGTCTTTTCTCTGCTCCCTCAACTGGTATTCCCGACCTTACTAGATCTGTTAGCTTTTGTTATTACATGAGCAGTTCCTCTGGCATAGTTCTCTAAAATTATCTTGCTAGGTGATTGACCCTGAAGTCTGATGTACAAAATGTTTCAGTTGCACGTAGAAGGGACTTGGGACCAGCAGACATTTAAAATGGTTCTGGCTTTCCAGCTCAAGGGTCTCAAGGCAAGAATCTAAGAAAGATTCCAAAGGATTATTGTGCAATCTATAGAAGTAAAAATGCTAATAAAATACAGAAATACAAATTGAACATTTTGGGCCTAGACCGTAGCTTTTCTAACAAAAGCTGTCTCAGAAAATTTCCATTTACTTCTATTTCATATAGAAATTATCATGCAGCTTCCAGGAATGGGTTATATAGTAATTAGGGCAATGTATGCAGAGATGTGATATATGTATCAAACAGTTTTACCGTTTTATAGCAATTTCCTGCATCCTTCAATATGACAGAACTTGTCACAAATACAAAATTCTCAAAGTCAGTAGGAAAAAAACCACATATGCCCACTCACACGGTAGTGAATATAAGTATATGATACATTCATTCAGAAGTAAGAAAAAAATAAAGCTCTGAAACAGGTCTTGCATATTTAGAAAATGTAATAACGCTCCAAGTGACAAAAGACATTAGGATGCCCAGCCCTGCATGCCCATCATTAATCAATTCATCCATGAGCTTTAATACTGTAATAATCACTGTCTTCTATGGTTCATGATTTTAAAAAGGCTTTGTATTCTCCATAGGAGATTGCAGTTCATGGGAGGGATCTCTGGAACACATTCAAAGAAAGTGCATTATGGCATAGAAAATAAATTCTAAAATGTTAATTGTTTATGGAACATCCTAGATAAATACTACTCTGGAATTATAATGATGAACTCTAAGAATACCTGGCTGCATTCTCTGACCCATTCACTAAGTCTCCCACAGACTGACAGAAGCTGAACAACGAAGCCAGTACAGTGCACACCGTGATTTGTGGAGAAGACAATTCAGTACATATTCAATTTGCATTACAACTCTGATACAAAACACAAGCACAGGATCCACTTATGTTGCATGGGAAAGTTGTAAAATGAACCATAAAGCTCATGAGACTTTCTGAAAGGTTATAGTGGGCAGAGTCCCTGCCACATCTAAAATGGGAATACCATGATCCTTGCATCTTGAACATTATTTTCATTAATTCTTGATAATTCTTGATAATTCTTGAGTAAATTGAGTCATATTTCCTTGATCTCTCAACCTGAAGATGACTACCTTGAGGCTAGCTAGTTGCAATCTTAACAATAACTAAATATTAACTTCAAAGCTACTGGAAAGGAATATGCTTGAAAATGTATAGCTCAGATAATGGCAATATTGGTAATATGACTATGGAAATACTTGCCTTTTCTTAAGAAAATCCAGCTACTGAATATAGGTGACAGTGGAATACTGTTGTGTTTTATATATTTAATAGTAGTAGTAAGAATACTAAAGATGTGGAAGCCGCTTCAGGTATAACATACCTACAGAACAACTTAAATATAACAAAATCTGATGATTATGTTGCGGTAATCTCCTGAAAATACCTAAAATTTAGAGACCTTTTCATCATCAGATCTATAAGCACCACAAAAAAGCTACTGTTATTCTGTGAAGGGAAACAGCAGCCACAGTTTCCCATATGCTTTCCTCAACTACTGCCCTTGAGACCCACTTCAGTTTAGAAAGCGTAACTGTTTGATGACATTACATAGTGGATGGATATCAGGTAACATAAGTGATAAAGCTTAAAAATGTACCTGGAGAGAAAGAAAACTTAGATTCACTCATCAACGCAAAGGCAACCCCCATCCCACTCTTGCTTCCCATATTTGTTCTGGTTCAGATGGAACAGGGAAAAGATATCTAGGAAAGGTGGAGGAAACAAAACTCTGCAAAACTCTACGAACTGCTGAGAAGAAGCAGATGGAATAAATTCCTGGTGCACTTAAGGGTGAAGTGTCTACCTGAAAACTATCCTGCTAAAAAGGAACAAGCGGTTGTGGATCTGGTGTCGTCACAAAGTACTTTTTTCACAGAATCACAGAATCACACAGGATCACAGAATCACACGGTTGCAAAGGAGCTTCAAGATCATCTAGTCCAACCATTCTACCAATTGGTAAAAAACAAACACCAGAACAGAGCCCTGTTTTCAGAAGGAAAACAAACAGCAAAAACTGCAAAAAAAAATTTAAAAAAAAACCAACAACCACACACACAGAAAACCACAATGTCAATGACTAAGGTTAATCTCTTAAATACTTGATGATATGTTACTAGCTCTCTGTCAGAAATACCTGTCATAGACTCCATTAGAGGAAGTTAAATCAGTTAACTCTTCATTCAATTTTAAAAAGGAAGACAGGTCTACTTTATGATGTATTAATTTGTTTAAATTACAGACTACAGTCAGTTATACCAGCTTGTTTTTTTCTCTGTAGTGCTCTCTGGAATTTCAAGCAAAAAAGTCACTAATTTACATGATCATTATTAGGCACTTCCCCTCTACTGCTTTCAAAAAAGAAGTACAGTGGGTTTGCTCTCTGCCTGTTAGACACAATGAAATCCATATGGGAAATCTGCTGGTATTCAAGGGATTTAATGTTACCTGTGGCCCACACACAGATATAAAGGTCCAGAGTGGAAAGACTTACACTTCTAAGACTTTCTACTAGCACCCTACTAGCTACACACAAGGGCTTATCTGATATGTTTTAAACCAGAATACCAGCAAATTTGTAATACCAGGCCTCATCTGACAAATTTGATGGCTAGCTGTTTAAAACATATGATAGGAAGCACAAAAGCAGAGACCTTTCAATAATTAAAGATCATTAACAATAAGTAAAGGGTATAAAATACTGAGTTTATCTAATGAAAGAAAAACAACACAGAAACAGATAAATAAGCAAACAAACAAATAAAAGCAACAGAATCAGAAGATTCTGTGCAGGTATCAGCTAGAATTCAACCTGATTCCTACTTTGTGTAAGTTCAGCCAAACCAAATAAATCCTTCACCAATGCTAAAAGTGTGTATCAGCTCAAGTTAGTGAGTAGTATTGCTACTTGTCATCATAAGAGAGGATCACTGTAGATTGATTTTCTTCCTGAAGACTTTGCAATTCCATTGCAGCGAAACCTCCATATGCTTAATGGCAGGCTGAACAGCTTGTAGTGAATTACAATGTCTAGAGTGGGTAGAAAATTTTTAAAATGGCACAATTTTATTCAATTAAGCTAAACATCTAACACACACTAAAACCAGTCCCAGTTCTGTTAATGAATTAGAAAATTATTCTAAAGCATTATAATGAAGAGCTTTCTCAGTTCTCAGAATTAAATTTTACAGCTTTGTCCCACTAGCATGCAAAACTTTTCATGTTAAACTGATATTCCTAAGATTTTGTTCAATCATTAGTAAACATCTGGGCTAAGCTGCAACACAGAGAGTACATAGCAAACTCTTTTTTTTTTTTTTTTTCTTGCTACTGTAACCTTCTCTAAGCTGTAGAAATCAATACTTCCCTTTAATGTGTTCTCTATAAATTGCATTTGAGAGGCTTAAGTAGAAATAAGTAACAGTAAATGTTATTCTTCATATAGTTCTTATGTAATATAATTATGATTTCTATTGTTACCCACTCAGACATTATGAAATACAGATTTATATGCTTTGTATGCAGGGTAAGTTAGAAGTTGATGATGGAGTTATGCACTACCAGAATGTTTTAACCATCTATTTCTGCTACAAAACTATTATGAGGTGAAGTGGTTCCTAAAGCCAGTGCATCATCCCAGCACTATTACTTCAGGACACGCATACTGTATACGAGTATAGTGCTCTGTCCGTGTGTATGATATTCAATGAACCAGCTTTCATGTATGTTTAGAAATACAGGACATGAAGACTGACACTCAAATATATGGTCAGTAAATGCAAAGGCAAAATTCTTACCAAGAAGGAAATCAAATAGGCAGTTATATCAGTCATACTGCTCTGTCACATTTTGGTGTTTAGATCTGAAAAGAGTTTTATACGTAAATACCACGTGAATATTTTTTTTTTTCCTTTTTACATAAATGAAATTTTTACATCCAATAAAGTCACCATATTACGTTGCTTTGGTCATGTAATTCAGCACCACGAGGGAAATGTAATCAAAATTGTAGGTGAAAAAACAAATATTTGAACATGTAAGATTTCTATTCTGTTTTTACTAGGGTTGCTGGTCTTAATTAGTTTATTGCTTAAGCAAGCTTGATCACTCAAAGAGGAAGACTACATAAGAAACTACCAAACGTGATCAAAGCAGTGAATTAGAAGTGTCAGTAAGAAGCTAGGATTGCAGTACTTTCTGTCCTCTGCCTTTTTTTTTCTTTTTTTTT
>PPHD01027844.1:0-11055 GCA_002909625.1 Bambusicola thoracicus
GCTGCTGGATCTTGGTGGTGACTATCCCCACTTTACGCAATTATTGCTTCTTTCTATCTTTTCTATCACTCGCCTTCCCTTCCCCATCACCCCAACCCATAATAGTGTCCGTCCTCCCCTTTCTTCATCTTCCTTATTAATATTTGTAATAAACTGGTCGGACTAACATTTGAACCGTTGTTTCTTAATCTCACTCCAGGTACACATATTTCAAAGAACCTCTTCTCTCTCCTATAAATTGGAGCGAGACCGTGGTGTAATTGCCATCCCTGGCAGTATTCAAGAGGCATCTGGATGAGGAGCTACGAGATATGGTTTAGTAGCTTGTGGTAGCAAGGATAATGGCAGAACGGTTGGACTAGATGATCTTGTATGTCCTTTCCAACCTTGTAATTATATGATTCTATGACTCTATGGTTCTAAATGTAAATTTAGGACTTTATATGTCTGGAGTTGAGAAAGCTGTGTTGGTTTGAGTATCAAGGGTTGCCAAAAGCAGGCATAATGAGTGGAGGGACTCAGAAATAACAAGGCTGCCTTAAGGAAAAGGAACAATGAAGTTGTTCTGAAGAAGGCTGCTGTTGAAAACAGGCTTCGAACTGTGAGCAAATAATTATTTCAGTGATAGGTATATAATATCTCAGCTTTCCCTTTAGTATTAGATTGTTGAAATACTGACAAGCACTTAGCAAGCATTCTTTTCTAACGATTTCACTTAATCCTGGCAACAATGAAGTATTCTTTTTCACAGCATTCTCACATTCTTTACTGCTATGGGGGTTATTTTTCATAAATACAATAAACATCTTCTTGGAATCTGGCTTGTTGTTTTGTTTTGTTTTTTTAATACAAATTTTACTATTGCTGGGACCATTACTATTTAATATCTTTATCAACGACACAGATAATGGGATTGAGTGCACCTTCAGCATGTTTGCTGACAACACCAAGTTGAGCAGTATGGTCAACACACTGGAGGGAAGGGATGCCATCTAGAAGGACCATGACAGCCTTGAGAAGTGTGCACATATGAACCTCATGAAGTTAACAAAGTCAAGTGCAAGGCCCTACAACTGGGTTGGGGTATCCACAATATCAGTATAGAGTGAGTGAGGAATTGATTGAGAGCAGTCCTGCAATATGTGCTTGGAACACAGAAAACAGATCGTATCCTTCACTACATCAGAAGAAACATGGACAGCAGGTCAGAAGAGGTGAGTACTCTGGAGTACCGCATCTAGTTTTGGGGTCCCCAGCTCAAGAAAGATGTGGATGTGTTAGAGCAGGTCTGCAGTATGGCAATGAAAATGATCAGAGAGATGGAATACTTCTCTATAAAAGCTGAGAGAGCTGGGGTTTTTCAGCTGGAAGAAGAGAAAACTCCAGGGAGACGTCACTGTAGACTTTCAATATATAAAGGGGGCTTATGAAAGAGATGGGATAAAGTCTTTTTAACTGGGACTGCACTGACATGACAAGCGGCAACACATTTCCAATGAAAGAGATTTAGACTGGATATAAGATTTTTTTTTTTTATGTTGGCAGTGCTGCCCGGAGTATCTGTGGATGCCTCATCAATAGCATTCAAAGCGAGGCTAGACAGAGCTCTGAGCAGCACTTACAGTCTAAGAAGACCCATAGTAGATTGTACTTTAAAAGTCTCTTCCAACCCAAACGGACAGTCTTCCTTTAATCCTTCACATCTTCCTTCTAACTGTCGACTCTTAATACGTGACAGGGGAATTACAGGGGAAGGAACTCTGCATAAGTGGTGTTCTCTGGCAAGAGCCAGGGAAAGTGATCAGGAGATTCTCAGTTTACAGCTGAGAAGCACCATTTCAATCCAAATAAATTCTCTCTCCTACCACACCACACAACATTGCTACTATTCACATTAAATTAGATTACTACTAATTGGGATAGAAATACCTCTTTTTAGGAACTCTTAATATAGAGTTAACAAAAGATACTGCTGACAATTTCAATTGGTTCAATGTCTCTCAAGCAAAAACAAATTCTACTGAAGAATCAACAAAAGATTCATGCAGAATATTCATCTTAGCATTGAAGAAATACAATTTGCACCAATAATTTTGTGTTACTATGCAAATACAGTAATGAATATGAAGTCCCTTACAGATAAAATAATACAGTATTACAATGCCAGGAAATTCCAATTATATTATATCACACATATGTAAATCATTTCTAGATACAAATGAACTCCTGCTAAAATTATTACTCTACATTAAAAAGAAAATAAATCAACATTTATAAACGATAAAGATACTAATGTAATAAAATCTGGTTAAACAATAACAGCTCCTGTTACAGATCAAGTAAAAATTGACTGCAATGCAGCTTATATACATAAGAAAGAGAAATGACATTCTTAAAGAATTTGCATGACCCAGTGTATCAGCATAAAAATCTACAGTGCCTCCATTTTCTCTTTATTTTCTAATGGCTATGCTGTGTATATATATGCTTATAGCTCACAATTATTATAAATGTATATGATGAAATAAGCAAAATGAAAAATAATACTTTAGGCTACATAACTGGACAAATGTAGGTCTAAGATGAACCGCTTTGAGATTTAAAAGTGAGTACCACACATAAAAAGCAATAAAAGCAAAATGAACATTTACTGCTAAGTCAATACCTTCTAAAGGACTAAAATGGATGCACGTTAACACGTGTTACTTCTGTAGTTTGCTTAAAATCACAAAAGAATTCAGAATCACTGGCACAGTAAGAATATTCACCTACAAATAATATCTTTTCCACTAGAAAGGAAACTGAGACACAGCGTTAGAGCTTATTTACATTTAAATTAGTGGTAAGATTCACACTGGTGACAGTAGTTAAGACAAGAGCAGAGATAATTTCTCAGGATTCGATATTTGTGGTTAGACTACACAGCAACACATCACTCTCAAACAGTGAATGCCTGAGTAGATGAAACAAATATCTGGTTTTGAGTGCCTCCACTAATAGCTGTTCACTTGTCTTTCTGGATTCATTTAAAATTGCTTTGAGAAAAATCACTAAAGTTTAATGAATATTAAGCAACTAAAGAAGTATAAAGGTTTTCATTAATTTGATGTCGCATTCTATAGAATAGCAATTATGTAACAAAGTATTTTATTGAACTATATAAAAATGCAGTTAAAAACAGTGGACTAGAAATCTGACCATTGCCTAAAGCAAATTTAATTAACACGTATGAAATGTTTCCACTGTGTATACCCCAAAAATAGTAAGAATGAGACCTTCCATTTACTGTGTACATTCTTCTGAGACAGTTAACAACTGAGAGTAGTTTATCCACTATGAACAGCACACTTCTCTTAGTATTTCTTTTTATAGGGAATTAAATTTATTTTTTATTTTCCGAAACAGGTAAGGCAGCGTAAAGTTTGATGCTATGATTAGATGCTTTGTGAAATATTTTAAAACATACTGATTTATTTCTAACTTAGAAATCCCAAACACTACAACATACTAGCAAAAAAGCATTACAGTGCATTGTGGCCTGTGAGCCATTTCTCTGAAGGGTCATTTTTCTCACATTTGAAGTTTGAAGGTTAAATTTTAATCCTGACCACACAGAATGAACTTCTTCACCCTTCTGAAGGCAATTTTGCTTATTGTCATTTATAAATGGCTTCTTCTGGCTACTCTGTATCTGAGCACTGGTATTAGGAGGCCTAACTGGTCCAGTACACATATTCTGGCGTTCTGGTTACAGATTTTATGCTTCTGATAACCTGGGGTTAATCTTGAAGAAGAAAAGCCAATTAAAAAATTTTGTTTTTAACTTTTAAGGACAGCTAGTGAAAAGGAGAGATTAAGGAGTTAACACAAATGTTATTTTTGGCCCTAAATCTCTGTATTTATGAACACTGGAATGCAAAGAGAACAAAATCTCTTTTCTGGCACCTACACCTGTACTATACGAAGCATGGCTAAGGTCATGTATTGAAAAGATGGTGGTATGTAAATAAAATAAGAGGATTTGGGGGTGTGCAGTCTTGTTATTTGTTTTTCAAGCATTGGTGCACACAGAATGTAACAGATTCTACAATGTCTTTAATCCTACTGTTACTTATCCTCACATCCTCACAGCAATTAACAATTCGGCAGTATTCAGCGTAAAATGGGACGCAGCTGAGAAAGCAGCTATGTTCTATGATTAAATTCTTTGAAATATGCTAACTGAAAATATTTTCAGCATGCAGCACTGCCTTTTTACTTCCTTCTGGCTAAAGTATAGACTTGAAGAGCATGACATTTATAGCAGCATCCTATGTTAGCTATGTTTTACTCTCGAGATGATCAGAAACAGAGAAGCCCACTCTTTCACAAATATGTCTACCTTTGTTACTTTTAGTGAAAATAACAAGTGATCTCTTACTACAGGATTTATTTGAAATTCCCTCAAAATTTTTCGAGAGCAAATTCTTCTATTTCAGTAGCAAACAAAACTGGATATTGATTGTACTACCCACAATGCTGTAGCTTTTTCTGTCTAATCTGAAGGACCTTCAACTAACACTGAGCTGCTGGATGCAAGTACATGTCTCAGCTAGACCTTGACTGTCTACTGGGACAGAATCCCTACCTTGTTTCCAGGAAGAAGATATTAAAAGATGTAAACCAGGGAAAATCTATAGCACACATCAGTCAAATTCTTAATTTAGACTCTTTGGGAGGCCAGGATCCTGAGCATGTTGTGACACATTCATCAGTGTTAGTATAGGCTAACAGAGACACAGAAGATAGGCACCTTGTCTAGATCTCTGGTTTCCAAGCTTTTTGGATTTAAGGATAATTGAACCTTCCCCAGTATCTGTAGAGCAAATTACAGTATAGCAATTTCAAGCTAACTGACAATGGAATGCTTTCCTGAGGTATATCTATAAGCAATTTGTTCAGAGTTGTCAGCCATATGCTTATCTGCTGTCCTTGGAGTTCAGAACATGTTTAGTATTTCGGTATTTGGTCCAGGCAAGAAAAAAAGCCCAGCAAAAAGTATCACCTCCTGAAGGCTTTTAATATTATTTTTCTATTCTTTTTCTTTTAAAATTTATTTAATCAGTAGGCCTCCACATAATCTTCATAAGCAGTAAAGGAGAAACAGAAGGAAATGTCTAACTAAATGAGAATTCCTACTGATGCAGTGAGTGAGGTCTCATTTAGTTTAGTGTGATCACTCTATACCTCAACTTCTGAATGGGCATGAAACAATTTTCTTTCAAGGACTGATATATTCCTTCTCTCTTTTCTAGACTGAAGGTCTAGCAAAAATGCTCTTTGTCTTCTATGATGAGCAAAGGAAAAGCCTCAAACCATCTCAGAGCAAAAGATTGTAAGTAGCATCCTGAGAAAAAAAATGGGGCCCAGATACTGTCAAGAGGACAAAACTCTCCTCACTCTTATAAAAAGCAGAGAACGTCTGTCAAAGAAGACTTCCTGTTTTCTGGTCCCATTTAAACACTGGGGAAAAAACTCTGAAGAGCTTGCAGAAATGAAGACCAATATATTCCAACTCAGTGAAATCCTTGTGTGCATATCTGCACAAGCCACTGTGACCTGAATGTCCCAAATCCTGGCACATATTTCAATAGGATTAGGGTGAAAGTAGGACATGTGGCAATGGATCTGCCAGGAAAAGATTGAGCCCTGTAAATGCCTCCTCACTTCTCTTGATTAACACCTGTCACTAGTGATGGTGTCTCATCCTTTTACTCTTTCATTCTGGTTTACCTTTCTTTCTTGACTCCCTAACACACCCCACTATTCCATATCTCACATTTCATTCTGTGTGTGACCCCTCCCTCTAACACCACTTCAAGCGTTCTTCACATTTTCCCCACTCTTATGGCCATAGACTAAGCTTCTTTTTTTATTTTTTTTTTAAGTTTGTATGACACTCAGATTGCTTTCTCTATAGTATAACCACAACAACTTAAAGAAAGATTAGCATCATGTTATTTTTCTGCCCTTTTTTACTGCTTGTTTTGTCACCAACTTGTACTTCTAGGTCAAGATCAAGTCTTCAGCCACTTCGTTTTTGGATTCAAGCTAACAATCCCCGCACATCAGACACGTTCTGTTACTGAATGTATCACTGCGTTGAGTCAGCTTTCAGAAAAGCTTGCACGCCCTCACTTGCCTCATACATTGAGGAGAGAGACTAGATAAACTTCAGAGTTCCCTTCCAACTAAGAGTTGTGTGTGACTTTATGATCAGATTCGCACACACACTGAAAAGCAAATCTTTTTTTCTGAATACTGATTTCATTTTGCTTCCCAAAAGAGCATGGCATTTCATACCAAAAATGCTTGGGGTAAGTTCATAGATGTACTTGATTCCTAGATACATGAAAAGGCAGAAAGTAATTAAAAAAAAAAAAAAAAGAACTTGTGAATAGCAATAAATGAAAAAATATTTTGGATAGGGCACATGTTTTAGGAAGTCTCCATTTAAGTTATCTCTGAAACTGGAGAGCTAATCTTCCTTTGTCTCTGGCTTTGTCAAATTTCTAAGCAATTCACAGATGCACATACAGCTAACACTTAATGGAATTCAGTTTAAAGAAAATAATTGGATTCTTTTTCAGCACTTATAACAAAATTTGTATTCAAGTTACAATAGTGGCTGAAATGTCAGCAGTGATAGTCAACTCACTTTAATATTTCTCACATCTCCTGGCCTTTGGCCTTGTAAGGAAATTATATTCAAATTTCAGTGTTCTGGTAGAATGTAGCATGTGGAAAAACACTGATTTTGCCTGCCATGACAATCTGTCAGGACAGGATTAGTGGTAATTCCTAAACTCATATAGGCTCTTTCTGCTTTCTCTTTTACATAACTAAGCATAAGTAATCTTGTTCCCTTGGCAGCATAAATCTTCAAGAAGAGTTCATTCCTACCAGTACTAATTACAAACAATTCTAATTACAAACAAAAGCGGTTGCTTTCAATGTTTATGTAGAGGAGTACAAAAAATTGTCTGCTTGAGAAAATACAAACTAAGATAAAAATAAATAAAAAACAGGACTGTATCAGGTGAAACAATTTAAAGCAGAGACAATGATAATTTTAGTTTTATTTAAATGGAGGGAAGTGATATACTCAAAAACTAAGATAGAAAATGGCATGCCTATTACTCACAGAAAGATGTTTCTCAGCTGATTGTCTGAATTTCACTTCCTACCCACTCTTAGGCTAATATCCTTACATCTGTGCTGGAAAGCCAGAAATCGTTGCTAGTGCGAACTTCACTTATGCCATACTCTGTGGGATCACATTAACCACATATAACTGTATCTTCCATAGTGGTTTTAATTTGTGCTGGCAATGTCAGCAAATAACAGGTTTACGTAATTTTTTACCATTGCTACATGAAATTTTATAATAAATGCTTTAAAAAATCCCAAGGCTGCATCACTTTTCAGAGTTTACGGCACAGGCAAAATTTAATTATACATACTTAATAGTATTTAATTACATAATCAGTAATATTACAGAATACCATGAATGGCCTAAGGGGATGTTTCAGAGCAGGCTTTTGATTGGCCTGTCTACTGCACACAGCCCAGTGTTTCAGTGGTCACACCTTCATTCCCTGTTCAAAGAATGTCCTTTTTTTTTTTTTTAAACTAGGGGAAAAAGAATAAATTTTTGGCAGCAGCCAGAGCTTGTAAAGGAAGTGATAATGATGAATTTCTCAATAAATTTACAACGGTGCATCAAGCTTAATAAAAAACCCCAATGCTAACGTAAGTCAGAAATATAGTTCTGGATTCTTTTGCATTTTGAAGATTGCTATAGGAAAAAAAAAAAAAATCCTCAAAAACTAATTTATCCAGTTAGAATATAGGATACTTGTGCTTCACAAATTTAGTGCGACTAAACATGAAGAACAAAAAATAAATACACCTAGCAAAATTCAGTGCTGACCTCCAGTCTTGCTCTTCTTGGTAAATTCAGGTCCATGGTTGCCTAACATATCATGCTATGATGGCTCCCCTTGCAGGATCACCAAATTTTGTTTTGTTTAACAACAACATTCCAAAGGCACCTGGGAGTCACTGAAATACAAATATGCTTAGCCACAAACTTTTCCATCAGCTGCATCAGTAGCTAAGCAGCAGCAGAGCAAAGCAACCAAATGTTTCTATACTCACACGTGATCCAAATTTCTATCCAGTTTTCAAAGAACTCATTTTTACATGACAGTCTTTACCAGAAGTTCCACAGCTCAAGTGCAACTGCTTTTTCCTATAAGCCTTAATGAGGACTCTTCAAGTTTCTTTTTTTTTTTTTTTTCCCCCCAATCACACTACATATTCTTGCAAACTCAGTTGAAAACATTAAGGAACAGAGAACAATTTTTTCTTTGTCTTAAGTACTGCCACAAGTATCTTGAGGAATATTAACACGTAATAAAAGAACAGTAACACTAAAAGAGCTGCATTTGAAAATTACAGTGGTGCACTGAAGTAGGCACAATTTCAAAAGAAAAGATTCTTGAATAAGACTGTTTTTATTAAAAAACACACAATGTTTGTGATCGCTGTGTTCTTCTATGAACAAAATCTGATTTTCTTTTAGAATGAGCCGTTAAAAACTATCATCACTCACCTCTCCTATCACTTCTGCCTGCGTTTGTGGATTTGTCAGAAGGGCAAGGGCAACGTCCTTCACATTTCACTGAGATTTGTTTTCCTGAGACACAAGCTTGATATTCTAATTTGCACTGCAAAAAGAGAGAACGACTGGCATTAATACAAACATATTTTACAGTAAAAATTACAGCTCCTTAAATATTTTGAAAGAATCTTTCATAAGGTACTTACATTTTCGTAGACACAGGTGCAAGGAAAAATTTCTGCAGTACATGCTAAAGAGTCTGATTAGATAAATGTATTAATGTTTTGCTCCCTATGCTGTCTACAGTTTCAAACTCAATTCTGGCACTAATGCACGTCTGGTTTTAGACTGATTTGAGTACATATACCAAATGGAATTACGCTGCATTGGTTTTATTTATATTAGATGATCAAATAAACAAGGCATCAATATTCACTATCAATAGGAAGGGATTAAGAGGGATCTATTACAGGATTTATGACATATTTTCTACTTTTAAGATAGCAGTATTCTAGTAAAAAAATAATAAGTAAAATAGAAAGCTGTGGCTGATTCAATTCTAGTGGCAGTTTTTCTAATATAGGAACAGATTCATCTGTACGGTTCTGATCTGTGTACTTACAGCTCTGATTCACAAACCTTGCAGAAATGAACTAAATCCAACCAGGAAATGGAATTGTCTCAAATATATAAAACTACTATAGTAAAGATCACATACACAGAAAATAGTATTATATTTTGTCAGTCTTTTCAAAAAACTGCACTTCTATTTCTAAACAAGTTCTTGACATACAGATCTGTCTGTAAGATTACCAGCATACTATCAAGAAAAATGAAAACAAACAAAAAAAATGTAGTATTTGAAAATGCTCACAGATAAGGAAAGGAATAGAGCAAAGTGCTTATGTAGAACACTTCATCCTTGAACAAAGGATTGAAGATGCCTCATTAGTCAGATAGAAGACAAATAACAAAAAATTGGAGGAGTCAGAAAAACATTTCCAGTGACAAATAAAAATATGAAATTGTTTTTTATTCACCACAAAATTTCAGGGAAAAAAAAATTAAGAATTTGCAACCTATATTCCCTGTTCTGTTTAGGTAGGTAACATCAGTTTAATGCAGTTATATCATACAAATAACGGGATTTCTGGCAAATACTAAAGTCGAAGTTTCTCTTGCCCAAAAATGAGAAGGAGTTGGGACACACACTGTAGCTATATAAAAGATGTTACTGAAAAGCCTGATGAGGTTTCCACTAGAATGCAGACAGAATGACTTAAACACAGTTCATCCCTGCGATTTTATAAAATTTTATCAACTTTTAACACTGCTGCACTTCAAATTTTGTCACACTGTCATGCAGTTCTCTGCTTGAACTTCACCACACTGAAATATCTTTTTGCACCATTTCCAGTATCAAAGAGAGGAAATATTAGAAGATTGAGAGTATCTCAAATGTTGTGCATCTACACAAAACCATAACCACAGCTCAGCTCTGAATGTGGTACCTTTACTCAAAAACAAGGGCATTCTTGAAGGACAGCATGGCTAAAATAATCTTTAATTCAACAAAACAAAACAAAACAAAACAAAACAAAACAAAACAAAAAACACTAAAACAGATCTCTTCCAATTGAAAGCTATAGAAATAACACTGCCTTCCTTACAGGAGCTGATTTTGACAAAACTGGATACTTCACTGTGTACGTGGACAATTGTCCTGACTGTACAGGAACGTATCATGATGGCCACTAGACCTCCTTCCAGACAGTACATGACATAACTCATATTTTAATACACGAAATAATCTTCAGTGTCAGTAAAATACATCACAGCCAGAATATATATTTCTGTTGCCTGTTCTAAGTTGGGAGAATTTTACAGTTCAGTCTTAGTAGATTAGGGAGTCAAATCTACAAATACTTTGCTTTCAGGATGCTTACAAAAAATGCTTTAGGCACTGAGTCAGCTATCAATCGAATTCAATGAGACCACTTAAAACTGGACATTCAAATTCTATTTCTATTCTTTATTTAAAATACTGGGAATCAAACAGGAAGAGTACAAAACAAAGGAATACATTTTGATGCTTTTTTGCTTAAGACTCCAGTATTTCCACTCCGTTTCACTCAAGTGTTGCTGAAGAAACTAGCGAACAGTTCAAAGTTGCCCCAGCCAACATGATAGGTATGAGTTTAGTCCTCTGAATTAATTTTCTTTGAAGGTGCCTGATCCACTCTATTTGAAAGTAACATTGTCCTCTTAAATGTAAAGAAAAACAGTGCCT
The DNA here is from genome assembly GCA_002909625.1 of Bambusicola thoracicus. NCBI lineage: Eukaryota > Metazoa > Chordata > Aves > Galliformes > Phasianidae > Bambusicola > Bambusicola thoracicus. The sequence goes on from PPHD01027844.1 coordinate 10,956, forward strand.
CACACCTGTCATGGGCACTGATACCTGAGTGAGTGCAAAGTCAGTACACAACAGTTCCAACCCACTATTCCCATTCACAGCTATGCTAGAATTTCACATG
>PPHD01027845.1:0-11055 GCA_002909625.1 Bambusicola thoracicus
CAGAGAGGTTGTGGATGCCCCGTCCCTGGAGGTGTTCAAGGCCAGGTTGGACGAGGCCCTGGGCAACCTGGTCTAGTAAATGGGGTGGTTGGTGGCCCTGCCCGGCAGGGGGGTTGGAGATTCATGATCCTTGAGGTCCCTTCCAACCCAGGCCATGCTGTGATTCTGTGGGCAGAGATAAGATCTTTGAAATGATTATTTTCTTTTCAAAGAAAACAACTCCAAAAGGTTTCCAGTATCTTCCCCAGCACCTTGTCACTTCTGTCCGGCACACAGCCAGGCAGGAAATGCGTTTTGTCTCAGTATACCAGAAATTGGAGAGACTCTTGCATTTCTGAAATAACAAATAGCGAGTGTGCAGTTTTCTTTGGGCAGGGAGGCAGTAGGAGAAAGAATAAAACTTCCTCGCAAGGTTAGAAAACTTCTCCAGCCCTCAAGTTTTGCTTGTGTATTACTTATCTGTGCATCCATCTGTTATGTATACTGGATTATCCTGACCTTTCGGCATTCTGTATGCTGATTATCCAGCAGCTCCATTCCTCTGATGATTACAGCCCCCTCAACTTGTGGGGAAGGGCTGGGATAGCCAGTCCGTCAAACTGCGGAATAATGAAAAGGTCAGACCAGCATAGCATACAACCATATTTCAGAGGCTACACCATGCATTAAATTTTGGTACCTCATCTTCATAAGAGAGACGGTAATGAGGTCAGAAATCAGCACGGCGGTTGCTAGACCATAGGCATAGGAAACAAAAACCAGAGATGCACTGCAGCCCTGAAAGCTTTCGGAGTTCCAAGCAGAAGGGCAGAGAATCTGCTTCCTATCCCTGGGTTGGGATGGAGATGCAATCCCTATGCAATGGCAAAGAGGCAAAACTAAGCGCATTTTACAGTGTGTCATCAGTAATGGTGAGTTGAAGCCAACTGTAAATTTCCCTCTCTTAGGAGAAGGAATTAAAACAGAGCTGAGGGCTGCCTTACTTAAGCACAGCAAGCTCCAGGCTGGCTCATCCCAACAGGGTGGATGGTTTTGTTGTTTGTAATAAACCACAAAAATATTACTGTGCTACCAACTCAAGTTATTCTACAGTTGGGAATAAGAAAACATGTACCTCCCCGTCCCTCAGTGTTCAGGACAGCAGGGAAATGGGGGTTCACCGTAACCAAGAGCCTTGTGCTCCACCATGGCTTCCCATCCTCTTGCCCTCCCTTTGCAGAGCACTACAATTCTGCATCCTGGAGCCCCTGGCTTGAGTCTGGAAATGGCATGGGCAGACCTGGGAAACTGTCCTGTTTGTTGTTTCCTCCTGGAGCAGAAACGTCCAGGGGAGACCTCCTGATCCATTTCAGTGCAAATTGAGCCAGAAAAGCAGGAAAACAGTACTAGAATAAAAATAATCACCATCACCAACCAGTAATAAACAGCATGGCATGCTACAGCACTGACCCCAGCTCCACGGCCTCACATCCACCCACAGACATCATAACCTTAGAGAAGGAGCTGCCCATTACTCACTGCACGACAGGGGCTCTGAACCTGCTTTAATCCCAGATGCTGATCCTAAACATCATGTAATAATGCGCCCTAACAAAATGCACCGGGCCTCTCCCATGTCCAGGAAAAATAAATTAAGAGGAAAGAAAGAGAAGTGAAAAGTATAAAGGGGATTTGATGGGATTTGAGTGCCAAACTCCAACAGGCTCTCCTGAAAATCCCTGCTTAAAGCAATAGACTTGTGTTCTTGCATTTCTTTCTCCTGATGTCAGTAATGATGACCGCCGAATTAGTTTAAAGATCTCACATATTGCTCCGGGTTTTGTTTGTTCGTGTATTTCCTACATTTTATTCTCCAGAAAGTTAATAAAGGGAAAATTCCCCTGCAAAAGGAAGGAGGGGAGGAAAGATAAACTCCGAGAGAAAAGGCTGAGTTTTCATCCCATTTAAACCCACAGCTGATAATTGAAGAGGAAAGCTCTTTTAAATGAAGGATCTATTGGAAAGATTTGATTCCTGTGTTCCCAATTATGTACTGCATATTCCAGAAACAGGTTCAAGTGAAGGGCTTTGGCAAAGCCTATGCTTAAAATTCAGTACAGGCTTGAAGTCCATTGACTCCAAAGAGACTTTTTTCTATTTGCTAAACTTTTATCATGAGGCATGCTCAGCACAGCTGAAGGTAAATGTGCAGCTAAGCATCTGCTCAAGTACTTTGCCTGGTCAGAGTATTTAGTGCTCAAATCAGCAAAGGGCAAGGCTGGGGGGGTGGGGGGAGAAGCACTAAATTGCTGAGAGATCAGAAAGTTCCCCACATAAAAAAGTTCCTTAAATTTTGGAGTCAAACCATCCCCAAGAAAGGGCGATGAGCTGGACTCTGAATTTCACCTGAATGAAGCATCCAGGAACTGAGAACGCCCAACTTAGTCTGGACTCTGATTCACCATGAGCTGTCCACCTCCCCAATTGCCCACCGTTTTGTTTCATCCCAGTGGGTTGAAAACAAAATGTGCCGTAAAACCACACGAGAGGCTTTGAGTTCGGTAAGTCAGCCTTTGATGCAAAGGAAGAGCTTCCAGAAAGCCAGCAGGGAATTTCCCTGTGGGACTTCTCCAGTCTGCTTGGAGAGATTCAAGACCTCGGGAGGAAGCGTGCTGTCCTGTAGTTCAACCACAGACCTGGCCACGATCTCAACCCTTCCCCTGCCCTTCCTGAATGACTCCACGGCCATGTGAGGGAATCACCTCCAGCCAAATCTCGCCATGCCCTCACATAGGTGACCATGCAGGGTGCCAACGGTGCCGCCCACATCCTGGTGGCTGGAAGAGCACTGCTGGCCCTTGGCTACCTGAATCCTTCCAGGGAGACACAGGCCCTCCGTGCTGTGAAATAACATGAACGCTCAAAAAATGCAGACAGTGGTCCGAATAACATAAAAACCGAGTGTGTTATTAGTGCTGTCAATTTAGCCAAGAATGTTATGGCATGTGTGTCACTAAGAGAGACAGAAGCTATTATTGAAATGAGATTAGAATCGTTTTGAAACATCAACAGTGGCATTATAGTTGGTAACATTTCCATCTAAAATAGATGACATTGATGCTATACAATCAACAATGCCACTGGGAATACGATATAGAACAGAAGACTAGATTGTTTTACTCCATATTGATTTTCCCTTAGTAGTTTTTGATTAACTGTCAAATCAATTAGCTTTCCCCACCCAAACATCATATCACATTGCTATATTTTTTTGTGTCCCCCTCTCAGACCCCCTGTTCAATGGCAAATAAACAGGAGAAGCTTGGGCTCAAGTGTTTAGAAGTGCTCCAAAGCAGAGGTTTTGCAGGCGGAGATAAGGCCCTGCAGATAGCCTGCTTCTCCTCACGCTGCTGGAGCCCAGCCATGTTTTTATTGAATCAGGTTCTGAGGCACTAAGAGATCTGATTATAGCCTTGCCATAATGTCCTTTTAAAATAAAACGCGTGGCATTTTCACGGTGACATAATGTTCTTTCAGCTCAGAAGAGACACTGTGTCTAGAAGTTTTCGACCGCCTTGGCCTTCCCATACTGCAAAGGGAAAGCGTCTATCTTGTCTATCTGCCCATCCGTCTACCTACCCGTCACCATCTCACATCTCTCTACAACCAAACACCTCACCAGCTTCATTATGTTTATCGCCCACCCATCCCAGGGAGGCTGCAGGGGCTGTGCTTCACCTGCTTGTGTATGGAAGTCAGAAAACAGCATGTATGCAGAAGCTGACCCTAGCTTTCACTGACTGGGAAACGTGTTGAATGCCAGAGATACAGAGCATCGTACTTTTCTTTGCTGCCTCTATCCTTTCCCCAGCATTGCAGAACTTAACCAGGGCAGTTTGGCTGCTGCTCTCACATTTGTGTGATAGCAAATGCCAGTGCATAACCAGAAAGCTCCATTCCAGACTGGGTCTAGGTCTGAACTTTTCTGATGTTCAGCAACATGCTGGACCTCGTCCTTTGTTGCAGTCCTTACTTGTTAACCCCATCTCTCTTCCCCTACACCTTCCCTTTGTTTTTCTAATTCAGAATGTATTTACTGTAGTCACTGAAAGCCTCTCAGGGACACTGTACCATCTAGTCTATCTACCAGGGCTGGTAAATTGGATGATATGTATTACTATTTGCATTGCACCAATGCTTGTAGGGCCCAGCTGGGACCAGGTGCCTTTTATGTCAACAGTCAGCTCCAGCTGCGAAGCTCTGTCGGCCTGAATGGGCACAGCAAATCAAGGCAGGGAAAACTCAAAGCCACACAGCAGGTGAGTGTCTGGGACAGATTTGGGGTATCTCAGCTCCCAGTCCTGCACCCCATCCATTCAACCCTTCTCCTCCTGTTGACGGATGCCTCAGACCAACACGCAATAAATAAACACCTCTAATAAAGACCTCTGCTGTTCCATTAAAAAACAAGACCAGCCCAACAACGGTGCACTACTTTGTAAGGAAAAGGGTCTTTATCTCAGTCAGAGCTGCCCCAGCGTTAGGTGTAGGGAGGCACAGCGAAGCCAGCTGCTGCCGCCACGCCGCCAGCCAAGACTTCATTTGTTTTGGCTAGCGCTGAAGAATCAGCTTCGGCATCTTTGAGAACAAAATGGTGCATGGAACCGGTCCAAGCTGCAAAAGATAAGAAGCAATAAGAGTCGCAACAGATTATTTGTCTGGGAAAACAGAAGGAGAATTCTATCGAAAAAGAGGGAGGATGCGGGTCCAGCGCTGCGAGCATAAGTTCTGTTTGCAGCACGCCAGATGATCGCTGCTTGGGCTGCACAACAGGTGCTGGGCTGCAGCTATGTCTGGCCAACACCAAATTGCTGCTGCCGAAAGGGAATGACAGAGGAAAGTGATTTCTGCACGGCTGCTGTAAAGAGAAAGGCTCTGCAGCAACACTGGGGTGAGGTCGGAGGGAAGGATGTGAGTGCTCGGCTGGAATAAACACGAGTCACCATGTAAAATAACCAGCTTGCTCTCCTGCCAGGCTGGAGGCTGGGTTGAAGATTAGCGACAGCCTTCCCCACTAGATTGCCAGCAATTAACCTCTCTGAGGGCTGATGAAGTCTTGCCACCACGTTGCCCATGTTTTCCATCTCCTTTACACAGGAGAAAGCAGAGCAGAAGTGAGAGGGTGCGTACGCAGCAGGATCTAACCAACCAGAAGGAAAGGGGAGAAAATGGAACCCAGTAACCAAACACAAACCTCATAAGCAGCGAGGAAAGACATGCATAAAATCTGGGATTAAGTTCTCACCTGATCCCTTCCCCAGTCAAACATAAACACTTAAAGGTACCATTTTCCTTTTGAAGAAAATCCGCACTGAAGTTGAGATGCAGCACTACTGCCATTACACACCAGGCAGCAACCTGCTAACATTCCCTTGCAGATCCGGGTCCGTGCAAACCCAACCCAAACTGGGAAGCGAAACACAGAGCTCATTTCACCCTCAGATGAGCTGATCTCACCTGTGTTTCCTCCTGCTTTGCTCCCTCCACAAAGGAGGTCTGTGTGCCTGGAAATGTCTCCTTTGCTTTTTCTTCTGTTCCTCGACTCCATGAGATGATCCCATAAAAGATGCTGCTCCTTCCTATTAACCTCGGATCCCTTTGCAGTGTGCAGCATCTTTAAAAATTCAGGATGCTAAAGTCCTTCTAATAAACACAACTCTGCAGCCAAAGGGATTTTTAATCTCCCTTGATTTACAAGCATTTCATTGCATTTGAGTATAAAGTATTTTAATAGCATAGCAGAAATTGCAGCAGGGGCTAATTAGAGCAACTAAGTTAGTTAGATTCCTGTGCATTTGGAAAGCAGGCTGCATCCTTTTAATAGGATAATCAAAATGGATCACCCCAACTTGTGGAGCTGCTCCGCGGGTACCAGGAGCACTTCTGCATGCGTTCTAAATGGGGTAATGGGACAAGGATGATGGATCCCTGAGCGTGATGCAGCCCATCCTCAGGGTCAGATCCTGCCGTGCACTGGGCACCTTCATTTCCCACAGAAGCAGAGGTAGCTCTGGGCAGCTCAGAAATTGGTAGGACCAAACCCCGTGGATAAAGCCATTTTTCCACTGCCATATTATTAGTCAATGCTCAACTCACCCCCAAGACGCACAGTTGGGGATTTTTAAGACTCACAGTCATGCTCTTAAACTAAATTACAAACCTTTTGGCCTCAACCAAGTCTGACTTGCTTCAATCCCATCAGGCTGGTTTGAATTTTCCTCAACTTGCAGCCCCAGCCTACAGCTAATGTGAAACACATTGGGAAGGTCAGCAGACCTGTCCCCGGCTCCCTCCCCATGTCACTGCTCCCCACGGTACAGTCTGTGATAACCACACCTGGGGTACAACTCACACCCCACACAACTCTCTATCCTTGAGGGACGGGAGTCTCGCTGGATCTGATTCTGTTGTCCTTCACACGAGGTAAATTATCTGGCTTCCAGGAATTACTTGGTTTAAGATAAAGAAAGAAAGGGAAAATCCTACCTGCCTTCTGCAGAACTGTTGTTCCAATGGTTTCCTACCTTATAGCTGGGAAATGTTCCACCTAGGGTTAAAGGAAAAGCTGGGGAGCATCTTTAATCCCCTTCGAAATTTCCACGGAAGGCTTTCATTTAATTTTCCAGGCTTCTTTGCCTTTCTCATGGAATAATAGCTGATATCATTTAGTGCAAAGCACAACAACAGCCATTAAAAATGGTTATTAGTCTGGAACTGCTTTCTTAATACAAAACACACATGTCACACTCCGGGAGCTCAATTTTTTTTCTCTTAATAGACTTCAAGGTAAATGCCACTGCGACCCTTATTTTTAAGGAGGGGGAGAGATGGAGGAATCTGGTGCTTGGGCTGAGCTCGTGCCCTAAGGCAGAGCCTTGGGCAAGAGGTGGAGCAGCCCCACCTGCTGTGCGCTGCTTGGGGGTGTGCTCAGAGCCCCTCAGGTGCACGTCTGCTGGAGGGAAGGAAGATGCAGCAGCTCTGCAGCATCCCACTGCTGGAGGAGATCTGCGGTTCAGCATCCTGGCTGCTGTCCCTTCCCTCTGCTGACCCTTCTCCTGCCCCTGGAAAGGGCGCTGCAGAAGCGGGGTGCCCTCAGAGGTCACCCTGATAAACCTCAGATAGGCAAGGAACGTGCACGTTCCTGGGGGGTGGCATTAAGGCTGACCACTGCCTTGCCTCAATGACTGGCCAAGCACCACTCATAGAGCAAGGAAACCACACATTCCTGCTATGGGAAAGAGTAAAACACAATGCACCAACCTTCAGCAGTCTAAAACGCTTCAATGGGAGTGAGACCACACTCCACACACAGAAGTAATATTGGTACTTCAGACCACCAGGGATTTCTATATACGTGCCATCCCCTCTCCCACACCTGAGGCAAGCATTAAAAGCAGAATCTGAAATGAAAACTGTGCCCTGTATATACTTCACAGCAAGGACACGGGCAGCTGGAGGCTGCTTGACCTGGTGGGGAGGCTCTGAATCCACTGCTTTACCTTCCCTAACACAAGAAATCCCCCTTCCTCGCAGACCTATTCCATCAACATTTTCGCACTGGCAGAGAATATCGAATGCATATCCGATGTTTGCGTTGGGGTTTGTTGTTTTTGCTCCTTTCATCACCTTATAAAGGCCACGTGGCGGTTGCGTGATGCTGAGACTTTTGACAGATGTAACATATGTGCGACAATATTTATCATTTATTTAGCATGCTGGGTATAGCGGCTGGCACGGCGCTGCCATGCCTGACTTAAAGGCTGCTGGCATTTCCATTAGATAAACTCCCATCATGCAGGGGGTTAAGAACTCAGGCATTTCAAATCGCATCAGGCTGAATCATGATTCAAATCAGAAAAGCCAGTTTTGGGTTCACCGAGGGCTGACGACGTGGGGGCAGGGGGAGGTCGGGGCGAGCAGCGACGGATAGCAGGTCACGAACACACTCCCGATGACCAGGCAAACACAGCCCGGCTCGTGCCTTAAAATAACAGGGGGAGCAGGGAACGCCGCGGGATTCAGATGCAGCTCTCGATATTTTGAGGTGGGATTTTGCAAAGCGTTTGTCGCTTGGCCCCACTGCTGCAGACAGTTGGGGTGGAAGCAGACATAAGCCAGCAGCCAGCCGCTCTGGAAACCCCACCGCAGAGCAGTCTGACAGTTGCATTTTCAGGACCACATGCCTGCCAGACACGCAGCCTCCTGCTGCACACCAAGGTCCTGCAGCTCTAAAAGGAAACGTCTGTGCTCACCCAGACTGAGGGCAAGATGCAATGGGACCGGGATGGACAGACCCCGAACCCTTTGTACCATCAAAGTGGAAAAGGAACGGACAGATGCTGCAGAACCACATGCAGAGCTGGAGAAGTCAGTGCAGAGCAGCCTTCCTTCTGCCATCATCCTGAGCAAGCCTATGGGCTTAGCGATCATTTCTATTTGCTTTGAATTATATATAGTTTAAACACCTGTATTGATATACATATTAAACTACACATGCATACATATATACATCTTAAAAGACCAAAACAATGACTACCAGTTTCCTCTGACCCTGTCTTGCCCAAATAGAAACAAGAAGCGCCTCCTCGGACCCCAGCCCCACCGCAGCACCGTGCTCATGGCACAGCAGCATGCCACACATTTCATAATTAGGGCCTTACAGGGAGATAAGGCTGCGGGTCGGAGCACATGAAAGGAATGCGCTGGGTGTGGGAGATGGCGCTGAAAGGGGAAGAGCTGAGGACAGGCTGGGGGGGGGGATTGGGATGAGCAGCGTGGCTGCAGCGTGCACCTTCTCCCAAAGCATTGCTCGTGCAAGCATTCAGAACAGGTCGGTAGGAAGAGTTACATCCATTTTCCTTCCGCTTGCATTTCTGGTGGAGGTTTGGCCTTCAGGTGAAAGGAACAGGTGCCACGGGGAGCCCAGCCCCCAGAAATGATGGCTGCTGCCACAGCAGTACTGCTAGCTGCAAAGGGACTGCCCTGCACAGATCTGCTCCACGGTAATGTTTTAAAAGCCCAGCAGTTTGGAAGGCTTCTCTGTTTGTTTTGAATAGCCTCAGTTTTGGCATCGGAGTGTAAGAAACTGCACATTTTTATGGGCTTCCAAAGGGAAAAGAGACCCCAGCGCTGGTGAAAAACACAACAGCACAAAAGCTTCTTTGGCTGAGGCAGAAGATAACATTATTTGCTGAACAAAAACCAGAGAAAAGCCAGGAAATATGAAATCACAGCACACTACGCAACCTGTGACTTCTGGTTGCCATCCCAGCCCCTGTTCCCAGCCCATTGGGAGCCCTCGGTGGGCCACTTGGTGCCATTCTTGGCCCCTCTTGGGCTTGTTTCCTCCAAACAAAGTTCTGGGCTCTGAGCCCACAGCACTGGGCCCATTTAAGGCAGCAGCGAGGGCTGGTGGCGATCCCTGCTCCACCTCCAACCCATAATGCCACCAACCACAGCCAGAGAGACGGGAACCTCGGGACCCGCAGCTCCCTTCCTAAGGATCAGCAGCCGTGCATCAGCTCACAGCCTCACACATACACTGTGCATATTTTTGGCCTCGTTTTTATATCAACCCAAAGCCATTACAGGGATGGCGATGCCAGGGCAGGTGTGGGAGCTGCACTCCTTTGTGTCAGACAAAAGGACCGTCCTTCCGTGGCACAGCTCCCACGCTTTGTCCACACTAAACCACTACGGAATGACCTAAAAGCAACCCTCACCTCCTTTATTTTTCATATATATTTGCATGCTGCATCGCTACCTGTGCTCCCTCCGCCTGGCTGTTTCCTCCGCTGGGCTGGGAGCAGCAGGCTGCCTACAAAGCCGCTCGTCCCAAAGCTTTGCATCGCATTAACAAAAGCAGCACATGAACCACCCCGTATAAATGGCGTGGAGCGCTTTCCTAAAATCAATCAGGCTCCATTATTCGGTTTAAGCCCAATCTCATTGTCTACTCCTTCCTCCGGAGGCCGATTGCTGCCAGGTAGAAAATTAAGTTTCCTTTACTTTTCTTTCCCTACACAATTTTTCAGCGTTTCAGCGCCGTTGTTCGGTGTGGGAAACCGACTTCCTGTCTCAATAAACAAGTGCACACAGGGCTTTGCTGGGCACATAATGGGGTCCTTCTTTCTTTTTTTTTTTTTTTTTGTCTTTTTTTTTTTTTTATTTTATACAAAAATCATTCCACACTTAACACATCAATGAAGCCACTTAAGCTCTACTGCATCTGAATTAAAGGGGGAATTGTGTGATCAAAGAGTGTGAAGGAACCACACATGGAGTTCTTCAGACACTCCACTTTTGTTACATTTGATACATAACAAACCCAATAAATATGCTTATCCCAGTAGCCCGTTTCATTATCTCATGCCCTTACGTTGAAGAGCATTTCCTTTAAGAGCTTTTTGCTCTCCTTTGTTTTACAGCATCATAGATTTGGGGCGGTTTATGTTAAATTAAGATGCAAAAAAGACTGAGAAAAAAAAAACAAACATATTTTTTCCTCCCTATGCCCAAATAAGACCAAAAATGCTCTATGAGTTTGTCATTGTGCACCAAATGAGCACATGGCAGAATGCATAGACAGGTTTGGTCACCTCCAGTAGGGGTTATTGGAGCCAGCTGATGGCACAGGGAAGGAGGGGAATGTTTCCCAAAGCCCTTTGCAGTGGTTTCCGGCATAGCTGGCCCTCTTTCCTACACTACTGATCGATTTGCTTAGAAAAATGAAGATTTCATGCACCTTTCCTGGTGGTTCCAACCCTGGGAACAACCATAGATTTCCAGTGTGTCTCCGGAACTGCATCAAAGCTATGAAGATTGGAGTACGTCCCTTTTTTTGCTTCTTGTTTGTCCAGTCAACTGATTTTAGGGAGTGCTTATCACTCTTGGTCACAGAGCTTATCACTCAGCTCTGGCTGAACCCAAGCAGGACATCACAGTACACAACGCTGAGCATCCATGCCCAGTAGATGGCCAACACCAACGCTCATGTGAGCAACCTGCATTGACACA
>PPHD01027846.1:0-11054 GCA_002909625.1 Bambusicola thoracicus
CCCCCCCCCCCCCCCCCCCCTTGTCCTGTTGCTGTCAGACTGCATAAAAGTCAGTCCTCCCCTGTGTATAAGCTCCCTTCAAGTACCACAAGGCCACCGTGAGGACTGCCTGGAGCCTTCCTTCCTCCAGGCTGAACAATCCCAACTCCCTCAATCTTTTTTCATAAAAGAAGTGCTGCAGCCCTTTCATTATGTTCATGGCCTTCCTCTAGACCCACTCCAACAGTTCCACATCATTCTTATACTGAGGGCCCACTGGTGTGGAAGCATGTCAAATACTCAAGTAAACAACATAAGTTGCCCTTTGTCCACCAATGTCTTTAATCCATCAAAGAAGGCTACCAGATTCACCAGGTTAGGCATGATCTGCCCTTGGTGAAGCCATGGTGGCTGCCTTGGATCACCTCCACATCTCACAAATGCCTTAACAACTCTTTCCAGGAGGATCTGCTTCATGATCTTCCCAGCCACAGATGTGAGGCTCACCTTCCTTTATGTTACTCAGGTCTTCCTTTCACCCCTTTTTGAATATGGAACTGATGTTTGCCTCTTTCTGGTCACCAGGGACTTCACCTGACAGCTAAGAGTTTTCAAGTATTATGGACAGTGGCTTGGCAACCACATCAGGCAGTTCCCTAAGAGCTGTGGGATCCATTTCAACTGGCCCCATAGACTTGTATACATTTAGCCTCATTAAGTGATCTCAGACTTGCTCTGCTCTTAGAGTAATATTGCTCCTCTGACCCCCACTTAGAAGTTCAGGGACAATCCATGTAATTAAGATCAGCCAAGAGCCTACAGAACTGCTAAATGCTCTGATAAACAATCTTAATTAAATCTGTTTCTTTTAACTTTTATTTACTGATATATTTTGAGCTGCTCTACCATCTCTAACACAAACTGTATAAATGAAATACAAGAGTAACTTACAGTGGTGGAAAATGTATGCTGTCCTCTCCTGTTACTTCAGCACAGGCATTTGGAAGGAAGCCATGTGGCCAATAACATAGCAGTCAGTAATCTTAGGTCAGTAAAATAATCAAGCGACTATTTCTGTTGACGAAAATTAAAGCAGTCAAATAACTGTTTTTACATGCAGTGATAATGAGGTTCAAAAGGTTTTTTCTCAACTTACTCTCTGGCCAGCAGCAGAAAGCTTTGTGCCCGATATGCACAGCAAAACCTGTAAGTACACTTAAGCAACATAGCTCCAACTGTGAAAAGGATCTCTGTCACTGTACATCCTCTTGAGATGGGAGTATCTTCACAGATAAAATTAGCAGGCATGCCCTCCATTCCTCTCCTGAGGCTCCGAGCACGCATTTTTCTTGGAACACCTCTGCTTAGTCTTTTGATGACTGAAATGCTTCTGTCTAGCTTGACAGAAAATACAAAAAGGAAATGTAGAGACCTATTATTATTTTGTTTTCTACTTTCCAAAACAGCCTTCTTCAGTACCTTGTCATTCTTTTTAGTTTCACTGACTCTGTATACATTAGAATAAACCCAATTCAGCCTAAGGAGAGAATATGAGGTGAACATGTGAATTTCTTCAAAGTTTCCCTTTGATTTTGTTCCATGTGAGGGTTAGCTGGAAATGCCATCTGGCTGCAGAACTGCTGTCAGTAGTGTACAAGGTCAGCTGCCACGGTTTTCTAGCCAAGTCTTGAAGACTCCAAGATGAACAATTTCACTGGCTACCTCTCTGGGTAAGCAAATCCACTGGCATCTATCCTTCTGGTGAGTAACTTTTTCCCAGTATTCAAACTGCATCTCCCAAGGCTGTGCTTTGGGCCGTTGCCTCTTATTTTACCACCTGCCAGTATTGGAAAGAATTTGGTTCTGCCATCTAGGTAATTCTCATTCAAGTTGTAGGCAACTATTAGATCACCACTTAGCTGTTTTTCTGTCAGACTAAACAAACCCATATTACTCAGTCTCTTCTCAAAGGTCACATGCTTTTGCCCTATGATTATATTGCAAGCCCTCTACTACTGAACTGACCCTAGCTTTTGTTGTGCTACTTGAATTGTAGAGCTCAGAAGTGGACACAAAATCCCAGATGCACACAACATCAACGTCAAGAGAGAGATTACAGTTTCACCTAATCTGCTTACTGCAGCTCAGACTTGCTTGCTTTCCTGGTGATCCCCCTCTTGGTCCTATTAACTTGCTATCCAATATAACCTTTGCAAGTCCTCTGCAGCACAGTTAGCCAGTTCCCAGTGCAACTGGAACATGGATTTATTCATCCAAGTACAGAATCTCATAATATTTATTTTGCTCAGTCCTATAGTCCTTCCGGACAGATGCTGTGCTACTTTACATGTAAACTGCTTTTTTTTTTTTTTTTAATTTTAGTATCATCCACAGATTTGGTGCCAATGCAAGGTCAGTCACAAAGACATTGACCAACTCCATCAAGACAATGATTAACTACCCCTTGAGCTCATCAATGTGACCCACTTAATGGCCTTAACACCTTTTTTTGTGCGTGTATTGGCAGTCCATGCTTCCTCGGGCTATGAATGAGAATGCTGCAAGGACTAAAGCTTACTAAAGGCTACACACACGCCTTTCTTCTGCTGGGGGCCACAGGCCTGGACACAGTACTCCAGCTGGGGCCTCATGAGGGCAGAGTAGAAGGGGGCAATCACCTCCCTCTCCCTGCTGCCACTTCTCTTTTCATGCAGCCCAGGATACTGTTGGCTTTCTGCAAGTGAAAATTTCTGTCAGATAGATTTCTCTGTGTGGTCCATAGCCATATAAAAGAAGTTCCAGAAGCAGACAGATCCTGTGAGAACTGTTGGATATGGTAAGTCTGACACAAACTGATAAATGAAAGCAATATTTAAAACTGTTTGGTATAATAGCAATTAGCTAATAGCAATGTCATTTGAGCACTAGACATCTTTTCCACAGCTGACAACAGACTACCTGATTTGCTGTGTTTGTATCAGCATAGCTCAGAGAAAGTTGGGGATATCTTCTCTAAAGACTAAATGATATAAGCGATTACTTATGGCCTGAAAGCCTCCACAGCAAAAAACTACCAAACATCCTATTTCACACATCAAAGTTAAGCACCTCTAGGAATTAATCAACACCCAATGTTTTACAGAATTAAAATAGAGGGAACAAAAACACAAACACCACAATAAACTGGTTTTTGTCTGTACTTTGCAGACATGAAAATTAAATATATTCCCCCTAAAAGAAAAGCTCTTTTTAACTAAAATACTTGAAATAATGAGATTTTCTATTTCTTTATGTTTGCTTTGTGTCTAATTTTAAAGCAATTATCTCTTACGTATTAAGGCTTTTCACAGCCCTTTAGTGTCTATCTTCAGAAAAGGCTTTTGGAGTTGCCTGAAGATAGACTGACTAGTTCATGGTTGTTTATACATTTGCCTGCACCTGTTTCTGAATGTTTCCTCAATCTTGCATGTCCTATATTAAAAAATTTTGGAAAAAAAAAAGTGAGGAAATATATTGTCTTTTCAGCTCTGTTTTTGTGTTTGTATCCAAATTGTTTGTCAGCTTTAATATATGGAGGAATAATTTTGTTTACCAGGGGAATGACACATTATATAATGCAACTGCCTTATCCTTCATGAGGAAGGTTGGCTAAGAATGTACGACAAAGCAGTATTAAATGGGAAGTCAAAGTAAATTATCGGAAAGTTATTTTTGCTGCAACATAAATGAAAAAAACAACTGAAAGTGAGCAAGAAACAGAACCCAATTAATGACTGGTGATGGTACATAAAGAACTGAAACACACATTTCTCTCTGCTTGTCCTGCTGCTAACTGTATGGGCTGTGAGCATGAAAAGCACACTGCCTAAAATTAGAGGTGGAAAAAAAACACACAACTCAGACTCGTACACTGAATGCTGCTTTGCAGTACATTTCACTCCCTGGGAGAGCTTCACTGACACCAAATGCTCATGGAACAGAACCGGTAGGAAGTTGCTCCCAGCAAAACTCTGGTAGACCTAAACCCAACATGACATGTATGAACATGTTTACAGACACACTTCTCTCTCAGGTGAGGAGGGAGAACATAGAAGAGGTTGAAAAAGCTTTATCTGGTTTGCAACTTCCTTCCCTCTCCCTTCCCTTCCAGACTACCAAGGATGGCTGCACTTGCAATGGAATTTTCTTACACATACAGTGCAACAAATGTAATTCAACCTACAGCTCATGCAAGATTCTAGGCAACTTGAGTATAGGATAAGAAAACAAAGGAATGAATGGCAGCCTTTTCAGATCATTCTCCGGACACAATTAGGTAGTATAAAACTGTCAAAAAGGTGACCTTGCTGCATTAAAATTTGAGTTCTTTTTACCAAGTCTGTTTACTAGGCAGGTATTTATATACAGTAACTTGTCCCCAAGGAAAGCATGTTGTGAAGTTTCTTCCATGTTGCAAGGCCAATTAGAAGAAGGTTATTTTGAAGTGAGTCCAGGGAAGTGTAATTTTCTCTGAGATCAATAAATTAGTCAGAAAAGGCAGCCTCTTATTTTCAGAGTCACACTACTGCATTCTGGCAACATTAATTGTTAATAATTGTAAACGATAACCCGTCAGGCAAAACTTTGGTTTTGAACATATTTATAACACTGCAAACAGTCTTGCAGATTTTCAGACCTGTCATTACACTGACATTTTCTGTTTTGCCTGGAACTATCTTTGACATATTTTTAGTTCTTCCTCCAAAATATATAACTGGCTGTTACAGTAGATGCTGTTGTCAGAGGGCTGTTTTCTCTCATACTGCTTCTTAACCTCTCAAATGCCAAGGATAGATTGCACCAGAGAATTGTAGAAACACTTCTGTGAGGATGGCACTGACCTTATATTTGCACAGCCCTCGGGAAGGGCAGAAATAGAAGTCACAACTCAGGTAATTACTTTTTAAGTAGCATCAGACCCTGATACAGCCCCCTCCACTAAGCACTTTCATTTCCCAGAGTAATTCTACTGACATTATTGTAACTCGTTGTGAGACTTAGGCTTTGCTAACCTAAGGATATTGGAATATGGCCATCTCCTACATTTCTCTAATTCTTGCCCACTCGGTATACTAATCACTCTGGGTCAAACCTTCAGGTCCTATTCTAAGTTTGCAATTACTCCTTTTCTTCAATAATTCAGCATGTGCTTTTTCCTAGTGCGTAATTGTGTTCTTGCAAGCAAGAAATGATATATGCTTTAAAATCAAGATTTCAAAATACAAAACATAGTTTGGGCAATACTTTACTATTCTTGAAGTTTAATATTATATCCATTGCCCTTGTACTCTGACTTCATATCAACATTTGTCTTTCAGAAAATGCCCTCTCTGATGTAGGAACTGGAGGTCCAAGGCACCAAGTTTTACTATGAAGTGAGGAACTGACATAAGGTTTGCATAGTTCAGCAGTGTACAAGATGACAACACTCAAGATTTCCTTGCTGTACAGAAACAGATAATAAATTCTCAGTGTTTATAAGGCTAGAAATAAATTTGTAAGCATTAACTTTTAACTATCCTTTTTATTTCCCTATTTGCCACAGCACAGCATCTAGCATAAGGAGATATTTCTTTGTGGCTGGAATGCAGGTCATTACTGGCTTTAGTAAGTCACGTTTCTTACTTGTTGATGCAAGCATTCAGCTACTTCTCTGGATTACTGCATTCCATCATCCAAACACTTTCTTGGTTGTTATTTCGAGAGTTTTCTCTTTCTGAGCTTTGTCTAGTGTGGAAATGCATCCCTTCTTCTGATACTCTGATACTTCTATGTCTTTATGGAGCTAGAACGGTAGTTCTCTGTGTTTCACTCATTTATTTTCAAATGTTAGCTGTGTTCTTATTATAACCTTTGAGGTCACTACTATGTCACAAAGTGCAGGAAAAGAAGATGGGAGTTAATATTGTTGAGGATATTTTCAGAAGGCTGCATTCTGTGGGAATTCTCTGATGCCTCATTGGCAAAGAACAGCAACTTGCTTGAGTCATGTTTCTGAGATCAAGTCAGGCAGTCTTCTTTGTTAGAAAAATGATTAATACTATTTGCAACAATTTCCCTCAAAAATTAGGTGTATAGCCTTATATTGAAAGAACTAGACTGCTGTTTGGGTTACATATTTTGAAGTATGAGAATTAATCATGAAAAAGGAAAGCATTCTCTGTTCATGAACTAATGTGCTATGATGATGCTCCTCTAAATAATGAGGCAAACACTGATGCATAATTAGGCATCTCCTAAAATCAAAATGAGCTATTAATCAAACAATAACACCATGTGAGGGTTTTTTTTTTTTTTTTTTTTTTTTTAGTGGGTAGAAGATTGGCTTTTCACTTTTTATTTTAAACCAGAAAATAGCAAATAAATAAGCTGCTGCATAAATCAAGCTTTAGGAGAGGAGACATCAAGTTTTCTTTTATCTTTTTTTTTCTCCCATTGTTTTACACATTGGATCAAACTCGTTTTTCCTGCCTCTCACCTGTCACAGCAGTGTGAATTTAAGAAACAGAAAGATAAGCTAAATGCTAAAATAATGGCTAAGATTCAACATTTAAATAAATGGAAAAAAATGCTGAATCTTAATTAGCAGATCTAATATTACTGCTAGCAGCTTTCACATAATGACAATGGGATTAGGCTCAGACTGCTCACATGCTCTTACACAACTTCTTTTGAGTACCCCTCTAGCAACATCACTCCTCCATCTTGCTGTCTGCTTTGTAACGTCAGAAGACAGAGGATGTGACATAGTACATCATCTGTTAGCTTTCATTTTATGTGTCACAAAGTTTTACACTGATACAGTCATCTCTGGATAGAAGGAATGATGATGGCAGGAACTGTTCATTCTAAACCACTTTGGAAAGCTGAGCCTTAGGAATGAGGGCTTGTTCCTCCTCTGGATGGATGGAGACACAAGTCTGGATTCAAACATAACAGTTTGCCAGATCTGAATTCTACTCACATAAACACAGCCTCCTCCTAGCAAATTTTGCACATCCTTCTTAAGTAGAGGGTTAATGAGAGCAGCTATCAACTAACCTTTAATTCTTAACTATGACTATTTGCCACAGTTTCCTCCCCAAATTAGGTGCATAGCCTTTAAGTGAAAGAACTAGACTGCTGTTAGAGTTACATATTTCACTGCCACCATGATGTCTTCTAGCTCTCAGAAAGTGTTAAAATATTTCAAAAACTGGACTGGTTTTATCTTCTTTATCAGTTTTACTGATCCTTAAAGATGGACGAAATGCTTTAACTCTGAACACAATTCTTTCACCTTCATTATTGCTAAAACTACAATATATGTAGTTTATAAGAGATCAGCATAAAAGGATTAAGGATATATCAAACCTTCTGCACTCAGGAAAAAAATCCTTGTCCAAAACTGCATTTAAAGGTACAACAGAAATACGTGAATTGAAGAAATATATGAACCTAAAAACAAAAGATAATCTCATCCTCACTTTAAAACACCTTTAACTTAAAAACTGTCAGTATCTTGGGTGACCAAAGAAACCCCACTGGTCCTGACGACAATTATATGCTCACATGCATCTTCCCCTCAGTGTGTTCTCTGAACTGAAACTAAGCTGTAACAGTGCTTATAGATTGAAGAATGTGTCTGGCTTAATTTCAAAGCTACTTGAAAACAAGAGCTTTGAATTTTTTTCCTGTTATGTTTTTGTGTTCTTATTTTTTTGGAAGTGGCAGAAAGAAAATAAGAGCAACACAAAAATAACAGTTGAGTAAATAAGAGTTAGTATGGGCAATGTTCAATGTAGGAAGACAAAAAACAAAACAAAACAAAAAAAAAAACAAACCCAAACCAACCATCAAACACAAAATAGTAAGGAGTACATAAATAAAAGATAAAATACATATTGCTACAATGCTCTGAACTGATTATGACTCCTGTTTGTACCACACTATCATGCTTCTGAAGAAAATTTAGACTACATTTAGCAATACATCTCTTCATCTGGTTCACTTTGTGGCTTGGATTGAAAGGGAGGACACATAACTCATGGACAAACAAAATAAAGTACAGAAGAATCTGTTTTCCCAAAGAACACCCAGAAATTTTCAAAAGAATGAAATAATACTCCACCTCTCTTGCTTCCAATACACACTTCAAGTTTTCCCAAAGGAAGCCCTCTCAAGGATAAGAAAACCCCTTTACAGGAACTTCTCCTCAATACAAAAGCAATGTGTTCCATTTATTAAGATTACTAGAAAACTCATTATAGAGAGAGCTTTGCACAAATGTGAATTCCGTTTTCACGGGAAATAAAGATATAACCGCTTATTTATATTGCAGTTCCGTAGTCAACTCCGTTTGTCATTAGCAAGTGCTAACATTAGGCCTCAGTCTTGATTAAAAAAAAATAACAAAATAATTCAGGACATAGGACATTTTATGCTATTTCTTAAACATACTGTGGCTTGACGTGCCATGTCTAAAAATAAGTAAGAAACAGACTGCAACTTGCTGAAAGATCTAATGGTTATTGTTTGGCTTTCCTAGCTCTAAAATCACAGTTACTAGAGGTAAATTAGTGCTTCTCCTGTGTTTCTGAGCTTCAGCAATATTATTTGAATTGTTTTACATTCCATTTTGCTTTGCCCTGTATCAGTTGTGCTGTTCTCCCCTAAGAAAGAAACCACACTGCTCACAGAGGAGTCACAGTGATACTCTTGGAGGGTGAGTGCAATACTGGGGAAAAAACTAAATAACAGGATGCTGGTTTACCACTGTTTTAATTGCATTGTTAATGACAATGTGGAATAATAAGATACTCTGTATAAGCACAAACACTGTTCTAATTGCACTACATTAACTGCTTGTGGCATTTTGATTAGGCAATTAAAACACTGGGTTAACAATAAAATTCTGACTCTTGCCTCGACATACAAAACCTTGATGTCTGGTTTTTGGTAACTAAACTATACGCACAGCAATACGTTCATTTTATGATTTTGTAAGGATTGAGAAGAATCAGAAAAACTTCAGTTTCCTTTGAACACGTCTCAGTGACTTTTCTTAATCTCTTGTTCCAATAACCCTACTGTGTGTTTTCCTTTAACAACTACTCCAGTACAACTCGATGGGATATTCTGAAAGCAAGAAAGTCAGGAAGGCAGTATTTCATCTATTCGTCAATGTCAATATTGTTTTTACTTTTAAGAACCTTTGCAGGCTCAGAACACCAGAGCTATCTGTTTCACCAGACAATGGCTTACCATGGGACCGAGGGGTTGTTAGTGGAATGATGCAGTATCTGCCATAAGCCTGAGGCAGCTCTACGCACACGAGCAACAGCTTTATGTATCGAGTGAGTTTATGAAAATGTACTTTGTGTTAAACTTAGATCTTCTGACAAGGACTTTCATATAAGACAGGTAATTTGTGAACTATACTGGGAAAACCTCACTATGCACTGAGGAACAGAAGGCAGAATTTACAATGCCAGCTAAGTATTTGGCTTGGCAGAGCAGCACGAGCCTCACTAACCTCAGGCAGGCACAACCTCTCTGAGAGCCATTCAGGCACTGCAGGACACTAACCCAGTTGCTGTCCCATTTTCTTTCTTTCAGGCCTCATTTCAGAGAAGTGGGAAGTGCCCTGATATTACTGCCAAGAGAAGCTTTGAGAACTGTCAGAGAGGCAGGGAAATTTGGGATGACAATGAGCCACAGATGTATTCTATGGTAGCAGAAGATAGCACAAGGTATTTAAGACAATGTCAACTAATGATCCCAAACACTTGATCTGTGAATATGCACATGAGGATGGGAAATGGCAACAAATGTGAACTTCCCTCTCTATGAAGCTCCTGCCTCACTCCAGCGACTGGTTAGACAACGAAAGGGAACGAATTACTGCCTCTGTAAGGTGGCTAAAGCCAGGAACAAATATTTCTGCTCTAACTTCAGGCTATTTCTTCTAAGAGGTTTTCTAAACCAGCCATCTGTAGGAACCGATAACGACAAATGGATGCATGAGGAGCCTTATTCTAACTCAGTTTCCTGAAACTGCTTGCTGTGAACTAAACCTTGAGATCCAGCCACAGACGTAAAGTGGCTTATCTAAAGTTATTTGCCACCAATTTATCCATTGATGTGGTGAGAAACCACCAAACTGAATTCACCAAGGTAACCTGAAAAATAGCATTAAAGAGGAAACTGACACACAAGAACAGTCAAACCCTTCAAGAGGTTAAATACTCTGAGAAATTAATTATATTCACGGAGGAAATAATTCACTATTAATTAATAACGTGAATCGTTAATTAATAAAATTCACAATTAATAAAACAGATGTTAATACAAGACAGACTTGACAAAATAGTGGGAGTCAATTTAACACCATGACCGAGGTTTTTTAAGTACTATTTCTGCAATGCTTCAGCATTTTTACCAAATTAACTGTCAGACTGCAGGAGCTTTCTTTCAATGAAGCCTGTTTTGTTTACCCGTTCCTCCAAAACAACAACTGTGTTTTAAACACGGCTGTTTAGAATTACTGCAATTGTCTCTACTGCTTGAGGTTCATTTTATTTCATTCTTCTATAGGTTCATATTCTCTCCCTGCATATTTCTTTTCCTCCTCCAGCTGGACATACTGCAAAATAAGATTGTGTGGGATTTTTAAAGTCAGTCACTTATGCATTCCTATATTTTCACAGGCTCTACATTATTGCCATTAGAATTACAGTCACATGAGAATAAAACAGTGGGGTGGGCACTGTTTTTGCTAAAAAGGAAGGTATTACTTATTATTTTTCATTATTAAAGTCTATAGTTAACCCCTTTTTCATGCTTTAGAGTGAAAAAAGTGATTGCCTAAGTAAAATGGAGAATGGATACCATTGGTAACTCTGTGAAACATTCTGCACCAGAATTACTTCATCCATTTCATGTTGTGTGAGACATGTGAAACTGCCTAAACTAAAAAGACTTGGCAGGACCACGTTTCTTGATGTATTTTATAATACTCCCACATGTACTTAAAAAAAAAAAAAAAAAAAAAAAAA
>PPHD01027847.1:0-11053 GCA_002909625.1 Bambusicola thoracicus
AAAAAAAAAAAAAAAAAAAAAAAAGTGCTGATTCCCAAGCAGTTAACAAAAATGTTGACTCCCTGGTAAATCAGGTCATTTTGACGACAAAATACTACAGCCCAGCATGAATATGTTCTCAAGGTCAGCTCCTTCCCTCCAGCAGTTCTCTTCTTGGGGCAGATGCAGCACTACCTCAGAGTCCTCCTGACAGGCTCCTAAAATTTCAGAGCAATCTGAATGCAGTGCAAAGGCAAACGCTTCCCCACGTTAGCATCTGGCTCGCGAGCAGTGTGCTAAATGGGGCAGAGTCAGCGAGCTGTGACGCCGTGACGGTGACACGGGCTCTGCCACCCCCTCCAGCTCTCACACCGGTCACACACCAGCGATCCTGGCTCAGCTTCGCATATCACATCCTTTGGAGCAGGCTGGGGGGACATGTGGGCTCCCATGCCCTGGTCACTGTGAGCAGTCGGAGGCAGCCGGCATTGTGAGGGCTGTCAGCACTGCAACCAGTGCCAGGGACTCTCTTTTTGATTTACATTTTCGACATCCTTTCTGAGAAACCTCAATTGTCTATTTAATCCCTTAGCACTGGAGCAAAAGCATTCAGCTGTGGAACCCAGTATAGCAGGCGCAGATTTGATACCCATTAAAGTCGAGGAGTTACCAGGCATAAAAACCCATATGGGGACTGTATAATCCCTGGTGTAATTCCATTCATTTTAGTGTACTAGTGATGAATCTGACACAGCAGCCGGGATTTCCATCCCACATCAGCTTCCCACATCCATCTAGTGTGTTCAGTAGAAACAATCCCAATGTACATTTATATAGGTGCGTGCAACTTTATCCTGATGGATGTGCTGGTCATGAGTAGGGACACCACAGCTTTGCTCGCTCTGTGCAGTGTTTTCCATACCAAATAAATCTCTAGATAGAATCAGAGAATGATGAGGGCTGAGTTTAGGGGCAGGCACAAAGTGCAGCGGCACAAAATGCCATGCTGCAGCAGGACCACCTTAGGCTCAGTGAATAAGCAGCACAAGTCAGCCTTGGTGCAGGAATCGAGCCCCGCTCCCTGCAAAGAGGCAGGAATGTGCTGCGGGGAGCTGTCACACAGAAGGTCCAGAGACAGCACTGGCCTGACGGTTTGTAATAGACTTACCACTGGGTGCAGCTGAGCATATGTCTCTCTTGTGAAGTTTTATTGTCCAGATAACAAATTACACATCAGGATGTATGAAAGTTACAAGCATTATACCCTCACTTTACAGCCCTGGCACTAATGTATGCATTTAGGTTTAAAGCACTTTCTTGCAAGTTAAAACCCAGCCCTGCTAAGAATTGGTGTAATTCAATACTTCCTTTGAAAACCTCCCATAGGAAGATTAGAACAATCTTAGTGATTACAGTCTATCTGGGGTCCACAGATGCCAGTAATCTATGGAAATTGTGAACTCAAAGGATTTATGTCTAAATGTGATTTAAAATCCACTACCAAATCTTCATCGTGGTGGGTTTTCTTTTCATGATTTCTTTCTTCCTCCTCTCTCTCCCTCCTTTTTTTCTGCCCTAAGACTGAATCTCTCGAAGACAGCAGCATGCCTGGTGCTGCTGCTGCTGGGGCTGGGAGTGCAGCGCAGGCCGTCCTCCACAGTAGTCCCAGCAATTGCCCCAGACAGAGGCTCTCTGCTCTGGAGTCTGTCTGCAGCCGTGTTCGTGATGAAAGGCAGCTGTGGACGGTTTTGGTTTATTCTGTTTAAAGGCCTATCGCGGACTCCCACATGAATGGGAATGTAAAGAAAAGTCACAAATCAAACCTGAACTTCACAGTCCACTTAGGCGAATGCTATTTGTGCCATATGTTTTGCAGGTTCGTTTCATTGGAATAGTAAATTGGTCTAAAATTAGGGCCAGATTTTTGAAGGCAGCACTAAAGATGTGTCCTCTGAATGCATGCATGTGAACTCAGATGAAGGGACAAGTCGCTTCCAAGGCACAAGTGCAAAGGGCAAACAGACATATGAACGCGGGACATGGGGATGGGCAAATTTGTGCAGCATGTCTTGCACAGCTCGTCTACGGCACTGCTCCATGTCTTTCTAGGGACTCCAACTAGACATCTGCTCTTCTCCATGTGGACACAGTTTTCACTTCTGAATGTTGGGTCCTTCACATGCAGATCCTGACATATTTGAGTGGACACGCAGCCACAAATCTTCAGCACAAGCTTCTCAGTTACACGGCTTTCAGACAACACCACCAATAACCTTGTCTTCCAAGCCTGTTCAAATAAACTGCTGCAGATTAAAGGCCTGAGTTTTTGTCAAGTTTAAACAAATACATAGAGCACAGAGCCCTGTAGTACTGCACGCGGCTCACAGCAGCTCCCAGGCATGGTGGGATTTCTGGCCCACAGGCTCTCCTCTCCCAAGTTTGGAAGATGCAGATCCAGTGGGTCCTTAATCCAAACCAGGGTTTTGGTTTTACAGCTCAGGAACAAGGAGGTTTTGCTTACCCCAAACCTGGCTTCAATTTTATCTCATTTCCATAAATAGCACTGGGAACCTTTGGCAATGTTTTGCCACATTTTCCAGTGGAGGACAAGCAAAGACTCAAGGCCAAGGCTATATAAGGGTATCTGAGCAGTGTTCCTGCTGCCTTTTTACACCTATCAGCTTCTCAAGTCTCCAACCCAGGTGTTTTATCCTCCTCTGCTTTTCAGTCCGTATTTTCGAGCTGTCGTTCCCTTGTGTTTCACCTCATTTCCTCCCAGTTTCCACCTCCATTTTGTCACTTAATCATGTGGGCCTCCGTAGCCTCTCATTTGCTTGTGGTAAATCTGGCATCTTTATTAAATCCAGACTGCTTCACTCTGGGGGCACATTTACAGGTAAATCTCCTTATAGGCAGCCACCTCTGACTCAATAGTACATTTAATCCTGCAGCTGTCAAAGGAAAGGTGATAAATCATCCCCCTCTGATCACATAAATCCCGGCTCCTTCGGCTGAGGCGGTGCTCCTCCCATCACCAGGCTGCGGGCTCGGCCTGCGTGGGCCTCCGACCCAGCTCCATCCCTAACAGCATCTAAACTCCTGTTTGTTTACTTTGTGCTGAATGAGGGCCAAAAGAATGTGGGATTTTATTTTTATTTTTATTTTCATTTAAAGGAAAACAAAAGAAAAAGAAAAAGAAGCCAGTTTTGGTGAAAACCCCTCTGCGGAGCTGGGAAAGGGTTACGGGCGGCTGTGGGCTCACAAAGCCCCATTGAGGCGCAGGACGGGGCAGGAGGGAGCAGGGAGCAGTTGTACCTCCACAACCCGCTCCTTTCAGCAGGAGGAACGAGCAAGGTCGCTGGCAGCTCCCGCAGAGCTCGCAGGCTCTGCCAGCCAACTGCTCTCTGTTTGTTCCTTTCGCTTAAAACAACAACACACACAGGGAAAATAAATACAAAAAGCCTTTGGTATGTGTGGAGCATTAAGCTGCAAGAGCCACTGCTCCAGTCCAAGGATCTTAAAATCTACAGTTTCTTCCACCACGCTAATTTGGCCATGTTGCACCTGCAAAGTATTTTTTATTCCAGCATCCTACTTAAACACAGATGTACACACTGTGCCGAGAGCCTTCTGAAGTGCTCCGTGTTGACTTAACTCTTTCCCTCTGGACCTAGCGACTTCAGGAAGATCACTTACGCCAGGGCTGAGTGCTTTGAAAGCTCTCACTCTCAGGTGCAGAACCCAATTCATGTGCCTAAATATCAGCTACGTATATCTCCCCCTTCACTTCCAAACACACTCTGACCTGCACAGCCCCTAACTTCAGTGCCTATAAAAATCAGGCCACTTGTTTTGAAGTGTTCAGACATGGATTTAGGTCCCAGATGCTCAAAAAACTACAGTTTAAATTTAGATATCTGCATCTATACCACTGGCAAAGTGTTTTTATTTTTGGAAGCACTGAGCCCCAGCAGCTTCCATTAATTTCAGTAAGAGCTGCTGGGAGCTCGGAGTCTTGGAAAGCTCTTCTGGGGAAGCTGTGCTAACATTAGACCCTTGTTTTCAGAAGCTCTGTCTTGAAAAGAAATGACACAGAAATCAGGAGGAAGGAAAATGTTTGTTTAGCTTTCCTATTTAATAAAGTCATCCCGTGAGCCACGGATCTGGTAAACGCCAGTTTCTGGAGGGCTGGTTGTCCACTGTCTTCAAAATCCCACCCACGGATGAGAAACATGACTGGATAAGATTTGTTTCCTTAGGAACCCAGGCTAAAAGGAATAATTAATCAGGTACTTGTGAATATCAGAAAATATCAGGCTAGAGAACAGAGTTGTAACAAAAAAAAAAAAAAAAAAGAAAAAAAAAAGAAAAAATTACAAGATGAAGCCAAAAAAACTTCAAAGGCTATGAGACCTAAAGGCAATTGGAAGCTTAAATGCAAGCACAGACCTGAAGAAAACATACAATAGACAATATATGGCATTTTCTTCCCTTTTAACTCATCTCTGTGTGAGACAGATGAGAGCTGCAGTGTTTGTAGTTCCACTAACCGGAAAGCACGTGGCTCACATGAAGTGTGTGATTCAAGTAAGCGTTACATTCAGGTAAATCCCTGAACAACATGAAGAAGTGTCTGTAGCGGGGAAATCAATAATTCATGCCAAGCCTAGGATTCCTGCCTTGTGTGTGGCAGGAGCTGCAAAGTGTTCAGTGCCTGAGGAAGAAACAGCATAGCAGGAGTTTTAGTAGATGACATTTGCCTTGCTTTTAAAACAGTTATAAATACAACCCCAAAAGCCATAAATTCCATCTGTGTTCACAGCTGAAGGAGACACCAGTAACTCAGCATCCTATTCCATTAGATAGGAGAAAATGTCAAGGGGAAAACACTGTGATTTTCTAGAAAGTAGGAAAGCGAGAAAGAGAAATCCATGGCAAAAGCAGTTCAAGTACTTCTCAGAAAGGATGCTTTGAAAATGAAGCCTGTCAGGGCTTCAAAAATGTAGGAAATAGTCCATTTCAGAATGGGAAGAAGAGCTGCCAGGCAGAACCGGTGGCACTGCATTGCTCCTCAAGTCTCCATAGCTCTGGTTGTGGTCTCCAGCACCAGTTTTTGGCATGGACACTCCCAGGTTGCACAATGGAAGATTTATTCTCCTCCCTCTTTTATCTTTTATATAAGAAGAAACTTGCTACAAAATTTCGCTACTACATGTTCTGAGCAAGACATAAACAGGAGTTGTATATGCCAGACATAACGGCTCAGCTGCCCTGGCTGGCAGGAAATAGCACTAGCAGCTTGGCTGCGGATAGCGTTGCAATAGGCAGTTAACATATCTTGGGGGACGACGGTGCCAAGACATTCTGAAGGGGAACGCAGCACAAGTCCTGGGGCTGGGGAAACATGCAGGAGTTCCATCAGCTCCATACCTGGCTCCTTCAGATATACGTCTCCAAAAATTGAGAGAAAAATCCCTAAGTACCACATATTTGTAAAGTGGCAATATTTCATTGAGGAAGCTCTCCAGTTTCAATACCTGGCCACGCTTTAACAGCTCTCTAGGTTTTAGATTGACAAATGCCACTTGAAACCTTGCAAGAATGCATTTTTTTCCCCCTTCTCTCAGATGTGGTGGTGGGGAACACAACTGTGAGGGTGTTCTGCCCCAATGAGTTTTCATAACTCGCGTTTCTTCAGTTTGATGTCTGCATGGGATATGGGCCATACCTGGGCCAAGACATGCTCCAATCTCTGCATCCAGTGGATTACTGAGAGCTGTCCAAAGAATGTTACTAAAGGAACAGGTAACTTTTTTTTTTTAACTATAGCTATAGACTGAGTTAAAATCTGAAATGGGGATCCAAGTATCACAAAGTGAGAAAAAGGGTTGTGTGGCAATAATAAATGGCAGTGTGTGAACCAAAGATTTTGTCTCATTCAGGTTTTGTAGGCTGTTCTCAAAAACGCTTAACGCAGGGTTAACAAAGAGCACTGTAATACAGACTGATCCTTTCTCTGGCTGAGGGCCTGCATCCTGCCATCATGATTCATTCCTTATTCATAGGGTGAAAAAAACCCCATTGGTTTCAGGAGGAGATATTTCAGATCAAGGACTGAAGTATTTGTGCCTAGATTTTCAGTCCATGTATTTTACACACTTCTGAACACCAACAACAATGCTGTGACTCTGTAGGGATACATGCATTTAAACCAGCATCTAAACTCTTTTATGGCCAAGATTTAAAATGTTGAATGCATTAGAGAAGAGAAACATTTGCACTGTGTTTCTTATTGTTAGTTGCCTTTCTGTAAGTGCTTTCAACACCACCAAATTAGTCCAGAAGTGGTTAAAAGCAGCTAAAAGGAGCTTTGGAGGACTTGGTGTCAGCTGGCATTCTAATGAGAATTAGACAATCGGAAATAGACAGCTCCGAGGCCAAACAATTAGCCAGACAATTAAAAGGCTCTACTGTACAGGGCTTTATGTGGGATAGGATAATGCAGCCGCAATATTTGTGCTAATAAGGTAGACGGATAAGAATGAAGTTAATTTCCCTTCTCAGCAGCTAAATGAACAGATCACTCCATTTTAGTCAAGCCCAAAAGGATGTCGTTTTTTTCCCTGATCAGGAAAAAAAAAAAAAAAAAAAAAGAAAGAAAGAAGAAAAAACGAAGAAGAAATAGAAATGGTATTCTGTAGCTATGGAAATAAAGCTGGATATTCAACTGGTGTGGAGCTTACAGAGGTCCAGCCCCAGTGCCACCCTGCTCTGCTCTGGCTGTTGCTCCGTCTTCTGCCTTCTGCAAATCTCACTTTCACCGATGCCATGACTAAATTTCTCCATTCCCATTCTGGATTTTGCTGTATGAGCAGACAAGACCATTATAATTTTTATCATATGTTGCTCACTACAGACCAGATGTATTTCATCTGGGCCATTATCCCTGTGAAGGCAGGCAAGGGTACCAAAGAGAGCAGTCACTGCCCCCAAAATATGCAGTAATGTTTTTGCATTTGAAGGAAGTGCAAGGTTTGGTACACCATGGGCTGTGGAGATGTGCCTTACCCTGGGCAAAAACACAGCCTGGCCACACTCTGCCCCCATGAAGGCAGAACTACATAAGATGTGGGCTGCTGGCAGTGCAACACCGTCACAGCTGGTCTCACAGAAGTTCTCACGCCTTTTGACCCCAGAGATACACGTCGCTCCAGAAGGCTTGTCCTTCCCCTGTATTCAGAAATCCCTTAGCTCTCTAACCCTGCAGCACACCAGTGCCATGCAGAGAGACAACCAAAGATCTCCTCATCCATTCACAGCGCAGTTTTGCATGGGGCAGGCTCAGTTACTGCAGCAGTATCTTACACTGCTGCTTGCAAAATCCAAAATCCCTTGAGGCAAAGCCTTCTGAACTTCAGCATCGCCCTGGGCTATGCAGAACTGCATCCAAACTCCGTGGGGCAAAGTGGATGCTACCAGCTTCATGTAATGGAATGGGTCCACTCATAGAATCATAAAATATCCCGAGTTGGAAGGGACCTATAAGGATCACTGAGTCCAACTCCATTCATCTGGACATAGTCTAAATGAAAGGGTTGAGCCAGGTGACCTCCAGAAATCCCTCCTGACCTCCACCTTTCTGGGATTCTGGGATTCTGGCATGTGCCATGTGCTGCTGATGTAAACTACCACAGAAGCTTTGAAGATTTTTGCCTTCACTCGAAGTGTCAGCTCCAGAAAGGAGGGCTGGGACTTTGTGAGAATGTGGCTAGCAGTGCCGTGCAACAAATGAAAACACACACGGAGCCATTTGAGGTTTCTGGTTCTCTGTACAATCTCCCACTCTCTTTCAGAGGGCACAGGGTGCTGCCAAGAGCTGGCAGTCATGCTGCGCATTAGGTTGCTGGCTTCTGTGGTGTACCAGCAGCCATGTGTTGCTACTTAGCAGGAAGCACCAGCAAAACAGTGAGAACGAGCTGTTTTGGTTTGGTGTCTCCTTGCAGCTACAAAAGACCAGAAGCAGTTGTCAGACACAGGATAATTGAATCCCCCAGAAAACAAACCATTGGAAAATGAGCTGTTGGTCCTTTTTACGCTGGGACATGCCGCTGTTTTTCTGTTGTGATGGTAGGGTTGTTGCATCCCAAAGGCTTACCACACAGGCAGGGGATGGGCCAGACGTGGTCGGCTTTACATACAGCCCCTCTCCTCCCTCTCACAAAAAACATCTGAATGTGGACGTGACAATGCTCCACACTCGGAGGCAAATGCACTTACACTGCATCGGCATGGCTTGGTTTAGCCTGTAATTACTACATTATGGCTTCAGCCAAGCCACCATTTCTCCAATAATCCTCATATGTAACAATTACTTTTCCTCTATAATGAAAACAGATGAGGATAAGGTGACAAGCCATCTTTGTAGAACAGCATGGGGAAACAAAGTTTTGTCTGATCAGAAAATGGCCCTGACCAAAATCCTCAATCAGAACAGCATGGGCAATGTGCCTCTCAGTTGCTGCTCTCTGATGCGGAAGGTTGCAGAGCTATCTATCACATTAATGTATTTAACACAGGCATCCGTGTGCATTACGAACCACAGTTTCTTGCTGGCCACTGGAAAGTGGAAGCATGTGTTTGCCCATTTCTAGTAATCCTTTTTATGCAACTGCTCCCTTTCCTAAGCAGGCACAGACTGAGCTGAGATCACCACAGTGCAGGGGCTCAGCTGCCTTTTCCCCAGGCACAGTGACACAGAAGCCAGGGCAGAGATGTGAAATACAAACAGCCCCCACAAGAGTGAAGGAAAGCATGTTCAATGCCTTATCCTGCTAAATCACACCAGATCTCCTGCAATTGAGGCTGATGCATTCCTCCGGATGACTGGAAATGGCATTTTTTATCTAAAAAGCCTTTCCCGGTGATGGCAGTATCAAAACCTGGTAAGCAAACAATCTTGTCCAAAAAACACCAACTGTATCAAAAAGCTGGAAAACAAGCAGCATCTCTTCCTCTGCTTGAAATCATTTTGCATTCACCAGCAGAACTCTGCTTATAGGGGAAATAGGGGAAGTTGGGTGAGTGACATTGAGAATGCTTATGCTGATACTTGTACCGATGCCTACTAAGCACACCACTGGAAAAGCAGTAGAATCATAGAACAACAGAATGATTATGGTTGGAAAAGAGCACTAAGATCACCGGGTCCCATCCCAACCCAACTCCCCCATGCCCACACACCATGTCCTTCAGTGCCACATCTCCATGGTTCCTGAACACCTCCAGGGACGGTGACTGCACCGCCTCCCTGGGCAGCTGTGCCACTGCATCACCACTCCTTCTGAGAATAAATTTGTCCCAATACCCAACCTGAACCTCCCTTGGTACAACTTAAGGCCATTACATGTCCTATCACTCGTTAGCAGTAGTTACACACAGTTTTATGTAACTGAAACCTAGCTTAATTTTAATTGCATCTTTCACATACATAACATCCTCACTAAGGAGAGTGAAGTGCAGTGATGCAGCACTGGTGGGAGGGTTAACAAAAATTACACTGCTCTGTAAAAGAATTAAATCTTAAAAACCATGTGCAATATCCACACACAGCTGCCCAGCAAAGAAATTAATCCACCAGGGCTTTTTTTTCTCTGCCACTATTAATACCAGGAGGGACACTGCAGCCCTTCTACTGGTGTAAAGGGATGTGTCACTCATGCATGACTACATGATAGTTGTTAAGCATTTACCCAATAAACTTATTAGTGCTCCCCTCCATGCTGATTCAGCCACACTTGCCAACTTGCTTTTGTTTCTCTTATTTTAAGCAGCTCCAGTGATAGGGTTTGCAGCACAGATACCCTCAGGACCAAGTCACCAGTGCTCTGTGAGCATCGCTGCAGGATTTTGCTGGAGACACCGGTGCACAGTGCAGACAATCAGCAGCAGTTCCTGGACTGCTTCTGACATACTGACTGCAACCAGATGAGACCCAGTTCCTCCTGCAGTCAGCAGAAAGTCCACGATTTCACCCACGGAGATCCAAGAATGCCTGCTGCTCTGGGATATTTACTACGAGGAGGGCCGAGCTGCCCAGCTTTTGTTTTCCGTTGAATCTAACTATAATTTCCTAGGTTTTCCCATTGTGTGGCTTTGGCTTCTGAGCCCATCTGCTACACTTCAGGATATGTTTTCATCGCGGTGCGTGGGCACTTGGCTCATTAATGTGGTGTTAATGGAACGTGGCAGCTAGAGCCTCCCTCCACGCGCGGATGAGACGCTCCTCACCGGAAGGAGGTTTGCCCACAGCAGATTCAGCAGCCGAAGCATTTATCTGCCATGGTATGTTAATAACTGTCGGGTTATAATTACCAAATCTCAATATTTACAGAAAACCAGCCTCTCTATTGTGCAGCTAATAGCACAATCTTGAATGTACAAAATGCCAATTTGCGATGAATGAGGAGCTGCGTGCTAAAATTCAAAAGCAATTAAACCGTAAGCAGCAGCTGACATTTAACGATTACGCTGTTTACCAAGGAGCAGCCACTCGCTGGGCACAAGTCTGGCGGTGAAGATGGGACAAAAGCAGCCTCCTCCCTGCCTACACTATGGCCAGGATTAATGCATGCCTGGCCTTGCTGGGGGACTGGAAAACTGCAAGCATTTCTCTGGGCTGCCTCAACTGCTGGCTGCTTGGATGTGAAATCAGATGGCGAGTCAGGCAGGTGAGGCTGCTCCTCTGCAATCTGCTACTGGAAAGGCACATTTATTTGCCCTGTCTTTATTCCTTAGCTCAGCCATTCTCTTGTCTAGGTCCTTCCATATGTGATGTGTCTTCTGCGCCAGTGAGGGATCTCACCATAGAATCATAGAATGGCTTGGGTTGGAAGGGACCTCAAGGATCATCAAGTTCCAGCCCCCCTGCCACAGGAAGGGCCACCAACCTCCACATTTAATACTACACCAGGCTGCCCATCCAATCTGGTCTTGAACACCTTCAAGGATGGGGCATCCACAGCCTCTCTGGGCAGCCTGGGCTTCCAGCATCTCACCACTCTCTCTGTGAAGAACT
>PPHD01027848.1:0-11053 GCA_002909625.1 Bambusicola thoracicus
CCAGGGAAGATTCAGGCTGGACATCAGGAAATACGACTTCTCTGAAAGGGTGGTCAGGCACTGGAATGGGCTGCCCAGGGAGGTGGTGGAGTCACCAACCCTGGAGATGTTCAAGGAACGTTTGGACGTTGTGGTGAAGGACATGGTTTAGCGAGAACCATTGGTGAAGGGCAAAGGGTTGGACTGGGTGATCCTGTGGATCTTTTCCAACCTTGGTGATTCTATGATTCTATGTACGTGTATACTTTAAAAGTCATTCTTTGCATCCCTTAAAATGTCTAAAAAATGAAAAATAGATGTCAGCTTGCAAAATGGAAAATCAGGCTTGTGACCGAAGCTCCAAATATAACTCTTTTTTTCCATCTGCTCTGTAACAATTTCAAGACATTTAGCCCTGTGGAAGTCTTAATTTAAACAACACTCAAAGACAAAGCAAATACAACATTCTTCAAAACACTCTAATGTTGTGATGGGCCTTTGTTGTGAACTTTGAGACCAGAACACCCATTAATCCACAGCTGACCACCCAGGCTGCAAATCACATGAGGAAAGAGAGCTGCAAATGAGTACCTGAGCACAGCCAGATGGCAACCTGGATCTCACCCACAGTGAATACTAGAGGATACTTTTGAGACGGTCATCAATTCTGCATTTACACAAAAACAGGAAAAAATTACTTTTTCCAATATCTCAAATCGTTCATGACAACTTTGATCCTGAATCTATTAATCTATCACAACACAGAGACACCAACACAATCTATAATAGACTGGGACCTTGTACTTCAAGATGACCTACCAGAAATTTTAATTGTGTGCTCAGTCTAAATAAACTCCCGTAGTCACCTCTTAGCTGAAATGAGAATCTCTGAACAGAGCTGACCCATGACTCATAGCTACCATCCCAAGCTTAGTGCTGAACTGTTGGAAGTGCTGAGTCACTCATTCTAAGTTTCCAGTTATTTAACCCATCAAATTTTTATCCTCTTCTATTATACCTAGTGGTACTGACAGACTGGGAAACTGCCCCACAAGATTACAACTGTTTTTGTATACATGTATACCCAAAAATACATTGTTCCAATCTTCGCAAATAACAGTTTATCTGAAACAATCTACTCTCATCTGTCTTCAAAACCCAACTTCACTGTCCAATTTTTGTTCTTCAAAGAGCTAGTTATGTTTATTTGCAAAAGCAGTGTAACAGGAGACAGTTGTTTTACACTAACAGAATTTTCTCAATTTTGAAAGGTAGTCTTCATGGAACAATAAAATTGGCACAGAAGTTGGAAGCTTGTGTTATCAGCAGGTTTCTTTCATCATCTCAGTGTTCCTTCTGGCACTGACACCAGTGGACTCGACTGCACAGCACTTCTGACTGTACAGAAGCAGGAGTCCATCACTTCTAGTCATGTTCTTATCCTTAAGACTCCAACACTCTAAGACATATTCAGCATCAACCATACCAAGAACAGTCAAGTAAATTTCATTGCAGTTTCATTTCCATTGTACTCTGGAGGTGGGGAAAGGAGTGAGTGGACCTATATGAAACTATCCTTGAATGAGAATTCTGCACAAATTTAATGCATTACAGAATTACAACTTTCAAATAGAACTGCTTCCTGGCAGATTCCTTTTTTGGAAGGAACTGGAAGGTGTAATCTGTGATGTCATCATTACAAGTTCATAATAGCATCAGGGAAGGGAAGTCCGTTCTGAAAGAGCCTCTGTGATAAACAAATAAAATAAAATTTGAGTACTGAAGAACACAGCAGAAGCAATACTGTATGCAAAAGAAAAAAGAACAAAAATGATTTATGCATATTTTAAGGCTTACACTGACATGTCCGTGGGGAAAATAAATAAATAAATAGATAGATAGATAATAGATTACCAATATTGAAATTTGTCAGTTAAGAAGAACACCCAAGCTTACCCTTAAGCCTTTTTTCAATCATTTCTGTTTCACTATTAAAGGCAGACTTCCTTCTTTGCAAAAGTAAACAAAGAAAACCAAGCAAGGAAATCAGGTTGGTATTATAATCAGGGAAGAACTGGAAAATCAGATTGGGTATATTTTTTACACACAAGTTAGGATAAAGGATTTAATGCCTATACAAATTATTATTTCTCTCCTGGGTAAATGTAAGCTTGAGCTGTATGAAAAAAAAAAAAAAGTTGCCAGTATTAGAGAATTTCACTAATACAATCAGTATTGAAATAAATTTCTAAAAGCATAATGAATTATTTAAAAGATTACAAGAGAAAAACAGATTTTACCATTTTCTTTCCTTTGTCTGCCACCATCTATCTGTTGCTAAAATACAAAGCATCTGTCAGCAAAGAAACATGCATATGGATGCCAAAATACATTATTGAAAGAAAAAAATATAAGGTCATAAAAGTTAATTAAACAGTACTTAATGTTTGAAGACTTCACCATAACTTTGGCACTGATTTCCAAAATTGCTGTTTCTGCCCATTTGTACTGTAAGAGATCACTTTCATTTCCGCCTCTAAGCCTAAAGGTGTTCTGCTCAAAGATCACAAAAAAGAATGCAGTTTTGTTCTGATGTTTAAAATACTGCATTAAAAACAAATTTTATGCATGGCCTGTACACACAGTTAATCTTAACTTCATTATAATAAATACAATTTATCATAAAGATCATAATCTTTTTTTTTAATTATAGAAGGATAAAATAAATTATTCTCTTTCTGTAGAAAGAAGTCGTCTAAAATAATCATTTCAGCGTAGATTTCAATAATCCATGGTCAGAAATGGAGTTGCAGGGAAGCAACTTCTGCTTTTCATTTAATGCTTACATATTAAGGACATCAGAAAAGCCTAAAATTAGTAATGAAAATAGCCAGTAGAGTTCTTCTGTATAGAAAAGGGGGAATCCTCCATATATATTTGTTACACTTGAATGTTGACTACATGACTTGATTGGTATGCAGAAATGTAATGATTTTTGTTTGTTTTAGTTGTCTCATACAATAATTTCAATTTTAAAACAGAATGAAATGATATTCTAATACACTGTTAACAGTAATAGTTTTCAGTATCCTTGTATTTTAGAAAGCAA
Source organism: Bambusicola thoracicus (assembly GCA_002909625.1). Lineage (NCBI taxonomy): Eukaryota > Metazoa > Chordata > Aves > Galliformes > Phasianidae > Bambusicola > Bambusicola thoracicus. Next base: position 3,089 of record PPHD01027848.1, read on the forward strand.
AGCAGATTTCAAGTTGGCTTATTTGTCAAAGATGTTACATTAAAGACATGTAGGGCTTATAGTTTGGGGCAGGTGTATCAATAAACTTTCTGAACTGTAAACACTCAGTAATTATAATCCCTTAAAACTTCTGTTCTGTGTGGCCAGATCAATTGTCCCAGAGTATGCAACAACACAGTTTGAAAAGCTCACCTAGAACAGCTGCTGTACCAAAATTTAATGGAATGTAAAAAATGTTTTGGGCTTCTCTGAACTATGTTTCAAAGTCGATATGACTCAAACAAACAAAAGCAATCACTCTTGCTACTGTGAAGCGGCCTATTCTAAAGCGAAGCACTATTTCCTCGCATATGGTAATCTTATTATTTTCTACCTATTTTTGCCACTACCAATTTTCTATTGGATTTATTCTTCCCAGTGTGAAGCACAGTTGAAGTATGAGTGATTCTGTTAATATCCTAAGTATGGTTGTGTATGTTCAGTGAAACCAAGACATAAACAAAACCACCACTTATCTCACAGTAATTCCAGAAGTGACAAAAAATGCCACACATAAACAGTGGCAGGAAGTCTGCCTGGAGGTAGACTAACCTCTTACTAATGGAGAGCAGCAGCAGCATTCAACCTTTTCATTAATGACCTGGATGACAAGGCAGAGTGCAAGTATACTGACGACAGAAAACAGACACATATAACTGACACACCAAGCAGTTATGCTACCTTTCAGATGTGCCTTAACAATTTGGAGAAACATAAAGTACAAAGGCATGCACCTTGTGAGGAATGACACCAGGCAAAAGTACATGATGAGGAGCACCTGGCTATAAAATGGGTTTGCAGAGCAGTTGGGGGTCCCGACAAACTACAAGTTGAAAGTGAAACAGTGATGTGCCCTTGCAGTAGAGAAGGTCAGTAGTACTCTGGGCTGCATTAAGAGAAATGAAGCCATCAGGTGACAAGATAAGATGCAACTGGCACAGGATCTAAGAAAATTCTCAACTGTCTTCAAGTAGGTACCAGGAGAGGATAGGAAGGGATGCTGTCCAAAGGGACTGGACAAGCTTGGGATCACAGGAATCTAATGAGATTCAACAAGACCAAATGTTACATTTCAGTTGAGACAAACCTACGCATGTGTATGGACAGGGAGAAAAACTCACTGAGAGCAGCCCTGCTGAGAAGGAACTTGCAGGTTCTGGTGGACAAAAAGCTTGTACGTGTTTAGAGCCTGGAAGGTCAACTGTATCCTGCTCTGCATTAAAAGTGGGTGACCAGCAGGGAGAGGGAGGGGACTGTCCCCTCTGCTCTGCCCTTATGAGGCTCCATCTGGAGTACTGCATTCAGGTCAGGGGCCTCCAGCACAAGAACGGCGTGAGGCATTGGCACAGGTAGTTCAGAGAAGCTGTGGATGCCCCATCCCTGGAGGTGTTGAAGGCCAGATGAGATGGGACCCTGGGAAGCCCCATCTACTGGAAGGCAAGCCTGCCCTGAGGAGGACAGATTAGAACTTCATGGCATTTTAGGTCTCTTCCAACCCAAGCCATTCTATGATGCTATGATTCTATGAGTTGTATGAATAAGTTTCTATAAGTAATTCTTCACTCCTATTGAATTGTTAAAACAAATGTCATCTCTACCATTAAAACAACCAACTCCTTTCATTAAAACGTTTTTTGAACTTTAAAAATTATATGTGAAGTATTTCTGGAAACATTAAAGGAGTCATTCATATAATTAGATGATTAGCCCCCATCTATGTTAACGGGTCTTCAGTAAAGTTCTACTGATCTCCAAAAGGCTTTTTATCAAACGCTAATAGTCACAATATCTTGCATGAAACATAGTGGAAAGAAAGGCATCTCTAGGTCAATAATTTATCTGCTTGAAAACTACAGCAAGAGATCCAGTGCTTTCACTTGCTAAGGAAGTTGTAATTGTGTTTAAGATATGCTGAACAGCTTCCTTCATATCTGTAAGACCATAATCTTAAACAGCAGTCCTCCACCTACCAGATAATAGAAGACAACAATAAAGAAGTTAATAAAGTTTGTTCAGACATCATAATTTGAAAACACTTGAAGACATCTGTCAGAAAAGTGAGTGTTTGTTCTGTTTCTTACTGAGCTCACTCTGCTTCCCAAGAGAATGGATAAAACTCTAGGGATAGGAGAAAGACTGTTTTTGCCTTTCACAGATAGACATCCTACACCAAGAAACATTAGTCACTATAGGCATATTATGTTGGCACTATCATAGCTCGAAAAAAAACATTTCCATTACCTCCTTTAAAAATAAGTGCTGTGTACTGAATCTATATAATTTGCAGAAAACACTTGAAGAATATCACAGTTCTTGAAATTCTTCCATAGAAACTCTCCAAAGAAGAAAAATGCTATCTTCTGCCTATATGTTCAACAAATAAGTATTTCTGAGTTTTTCTTTCAGCTGCTGCAGTCAATCACCTAGGAAGATACCTAGTCAATATGACGAAATTATGAATACAGCTATCAAAAAAACAGAATGTAATTGCTGTCAAAAAAAGAGAAGGCCTATTAATTAACAGTTTTTCTCATGCATAACCACAAGTAGAATGTGAGTTGTTCAGAACTGTATCAGTCTGAATTGCCACAATTAATGCTAAAAGAAATACTATATAACTATGAAAATCTTATCACAAACTACGGTTAGACACTGAGAAATTACTATATTTATACTCCCCTCCTTTACCTTAGCCTTTGTTGTTGAAAACTCTTCTGTATGATTTGTTAGTATGACACCTACGTTAGTGGAGAGAATTCTGCTAATCCTGAGTAAAGAAAAATATTACCCAACAAAGAACATTCTCCACATAGAACAGGAAAAAAGGTTTACTGAATAATAGGACAGCATCACGCCCACACAGTATCTGTGTAAATGCATATGAAGTGTATGCTATATTTTATCAGGGGTTAGCACAGAGAAATTGCTGGTCTTTCCCTCTCTTATGCATCTCGTTCCAATTCAGTACAGCATTTATGACACCCTATTCTCACAACTATGAATATCAGTAACGTGATCTGCAAACACATTTTACCTCTGTGCTTCCATCCCACATGCAGACCAATTACACAATGAAAGGCTTACTCACAAGATCAAACTTCAGAGTATGCTTTACTCTTTTAGGGCCAAAGATATCAGTACATTACAAAATTAATAGCCATAGGAAAAAAATAACAACTTTGTGTAACCTTTTGATATGTCCACAATTTCCTTTTCATAAGCATATCAGCAGAAATTACGACCATCCTAAACTGCCGTAACATACACAGCTTCAATTCCTTGGACTCTCATGCTGTATTCCTCCTGGTGCAGCTCTACCTGACAAAGACAGGACTCTAACTTACTTCTGTACTGAATGCAAAACGCATTCTGTCCTTGCTTACTAAGAACATGTTATTCACTATGCAGAAAACTATCTCTGATCTTTTACAATCAATGACTTTTCTATGGATGATCATGAGTTACATATGGTATCATTCAAACCATACTAATAAATGCTAATGCCAGGAGGAAATGAAGATTTTCTGGATTGTATTCTGGTTAAATACGAAAAGAAAAAAATATAAAATAGATTTGGTAGTAATGTACTTCCTTCTGAATATATTTGCCATCATTTGTGGCCGAGTGTTAGTAATTTCACTCTAAATTATGATGATAGCATTCATGTTCCATCTGATCTGAAACGTCATCTGCTAAGTGTGGAGAAAAGGACAGTGCAACACTGCAGTGCTCTGCCTGCCCCCAGGCTGCCCTCTTCTGTGCACACAAATGCTCTTAGCACTTGGATGTTACTGAGAGGTACACTTAAGTGAATACTTCCACTTCTTCTTTCAATAAGGGTTTTGATTTTTAGCAAACAGCTTAACCAGCATTTTTCAACTTGAGAATTAACAGTCTGAATTCACAGAAATGTTCTTTTTTTGCTTCATTTAGAGGGGAAAAGGGAGTGTTGACAAAATCAATGTAGTCAAAAGATTTACAACATCTGCTGTTTTGCAGTACTATAATTCAGGTACCCCACTCCCCCAGATCTTCCCCTCCCCATCCCAACTTATCATTGAAATGCTGAAGTACCTTATGAACATGCTTTAATCAGAGCAGCTTAGGAAGGATTTGAGGAAGACATTGTGTCCTTCCCTCCAGCTCAAAGCAAAATCAGCAATATGTAATATGATTTCACGAAGTTATTTGTTCAGGCTGTTTTTGAAAACCACAAAGAACCAGCCACAACCTCTGTAAGCAATGTTCAGTCATCCTTAGCCAGACATTCTAATCCTAAAGCTCCCAACAGTGGTTAAATGGATTCCAGTACAAGTTGTCTGCAAATTCTAAGCTACTTTTTCACTTGAATAAAGAAGAAAAAAAAAAAAAAAGGAAATGCTAAACCTTCCTTTTTTAGTGCAAGATAAATCAATCCCTCGGAATATTTCAGTCAACAGTGCCAGCACCTTAGGCCTGTTACCCATACATTGGAGCCTCTCCAATTGATTAATTGGCCAAATCTCATTCACTTAAGGAAGTGAACATCACACCTTCAACACACAGGAATTTCCAAATTTTATTTAGGTATTTGCTCATTATGCCATAATGTTCAGACTTCCCAGTTTTGAGGTGCTCCATTTTCATCCAAACTCAACTTTACAATCGATATGATGCCGTACAGGGTCACTTTAGGATGGCTTTAGCATTAAATGAAAACTTCAGGTTGCCAACATAAACAAAATTTTTCACCATCTCTATTTACTACTAGTAAGGCATACATATTGAATTGTTATAAAAATTCAGCCGGTATACCTGAAGACACATCTATAATTCTAAAATGATAAAACACAACCTCTACACAAAGAGTGTACATCTTTTCCCTTTTGAAGTCTAGCCATTAGCAGCTGTTACAGGCCACTCAGAATAAATACTAAGACTTACAACCTCATCCAGAAGTTAAAAGATAATATTTCTTCATAACATTTTAAAATATAGTATCTCTATATTATATAAAGGATATTATATAGATAAAGGATATGTGTATATACATATATATAAGGATATTCTGCCAGAGCATAGTCTTAGAACCAAAGTTACAATTATTATAGATGGTGATGATTAGAGAAAATTTTGCATGCCCTGGGGGAATTCTCTCTATAATACTGGCAAAGAATCATAACTGATTCATCTCCCAGATTAGTGCAACTTATCTGCTTTTTGGACAGGATTAAAAAAAAAAAAAAGTATGAAGAAGTATGAGTGAAAGCGGATTAAAATGTAGATTTGACTGTCTTTTCCATCTGTTTCTCCTATAACTGTTCTTCTCAACTGCGCAAGTGTCAAGGATAATCAAGTAAAAAGGCCTGGAGTAGCATACATCATTGCCTTTTTAAGTTGAAGAAAGACTGCAGTTTTTACCAGTATAAAGTTAAATACGATCGTGATTCAACATGTTCTTTAAGGGGAACAAGCAGGAATGTTCAGGCCTCTCAAAACAGAATGGAGAGCAGTAAATTGCCACAGAGGAGAACTAGAGTGCTGAGAAATCATAGAAGATGTCACATTTCTCATCTAACAGTAGCAGAGAGGCAGGGGATTTACTCTGTGAATCTTTAGAAAAACGTTTTTTTTCATTTTCACTGTTGCAGCTCCAGTTAATTCTACAGCATCACTCTGTACATAGAAGAATCAGCTGAAGAACAAAAATTAACTATACAAGCAATCTTGTCAGCTCAGAAATGTGAAGTCACCCCACCTGAGAATGTGATTCCACATTCCAAGCTCAACATTTCATAATATTTCATTTTCTTATCCAGTCAACACTGCATAACATACTTTGAAACAGCTTTCTGGATCAGCAAAGATATTTTTAGTTAACATCCATTTCTCCAGTTTCTTTAAACAGGACTAGAAGTTTATTAAAGTACATTTGGTTTCAGTGCCTAAGTATTGCTAATATCCTTTAGATTATCCACCAGTGCAAGTCCAGTACCAAGAGCAGTGAAGCTGAATTCTCAGTTATTTCCAAGAAATGTGTTTAAGTGGAGAGAGAGAGAAAAGTTTCGCCAATCATTTCACTATAAAACTTAACCTTATCAAGTTCTGAGATGTGACTTATCTTCAAACGAATCTCTGTAGTACTGCTCTTTCCAATAGACCTGGTGTAATTGACAAGATGTCATCAGTGGGAGGGCTCCACCACAGATCCACCACCAGCTACAGGTGAGCCCATCAATCAAGACAGTGATGCCTCTGGGAGAAAACAGTTAAGAAAAGGCAAAATAGGACCCAGAGTCATATGTTAATTCCAGTAGGCAGCTCAGCGCTATTCAGTCACTCCCTGCCTGCCTCTCTCCCCGCAGGATGGGGAGAGAATGAGAGAGGTGAAGTGCAAGAACTCGTGGCTTGACATGAAGACAGTCCAACAGGTAAAGCAGAAGACATGTGCAGAAGCAAAGCAAACCAAAGCAAAGGTCAGAACAATCCTCCCTTTCCAGAAAGAGGAATTTTATTTATAAATTTTGCAGGAGTACCATAATCTTTTAATGTCTAAAAATATATGAGTGGAAGACATTATGCTTTCATCTGCCACCTCTTTTACTTCATAAATAAGCCATGACAGGAATGGCAGTATCTTGAAGGAAAAAAAAAAAAATGTAGCTCTCCTACAATGGTTCTGATTGTCACTGAAAATTTGATTTTGGGTTCTTCAGTATGCAGGCAGACAACATCCATATTTCAAGTGGCAACAGGTTCATGTACCGGGTAAGTGCAAGAGGGAAGTCTGGTGGAACCAAGAAAGATGCTGCAGTTCAGGATTTGGCTGTTTTTGTAGTGTGGTCTTGTGAAACAGTTCCAAAATTCTCTCAGCTACTACACAGGTACAGGACCTTTATTCTGCATGCCTGCTTTCACAAGAGGAAAAAAATAAATATACTTCAGCCTCTACACTCGGTCCATGACTAGCACTATCAGAACTGATGCAAGCTTTGCTATCAAATCAATGTTCCCTTTCTAACACTGAGCTAACACCTTATTTGAATGTCAAATATTGCCAATGAGCAACTGCAGCTTATACTTCACAACACAACATAAAACACAATGCTTCCAAATGCAGTATCCAACACTAAAGGTACGTAATTTCTTCATTTTTAACTTGCAGTTCTACTCTTTTCAGTGTCCATATGTAACAACAGACTTATAAAGAGACTTTTTTCCTTATTTCTGACTTTACTGGCTCAGTTTTGCATGCACTATGTCTACAAGCTTAACTTTTCAAACTTAGATGTCTTATTAAGTCCTATATAAGGTCATTTGTTTAGCTTCTCCAATTCTGTTAACTAGGTGAGCAAGAATCAAAATTTTCTTATGCTGCATGCCATGTTTGTAAAAAATTTCCACAGCCATTCAGAATCTGGCTTATTTTTCACATCACTGCTGCTAATGCTGAAATGCACCACATGTCCCTCACTGTGCTCGGGACTTCAACCATCCGGACATCTGTTGCAAAGATCACACAGCGAGCTGCAAGAGGTCCAGAAGGCTTGTGGAATCCATTGATGACAACTTTCTGGTCCAGGTAGTGGACAGACCAACCAGAGGTGAAGTGCTGCTGGACCTGCTGCTCACCAATGCGGAGGAGATCATCAAAGATGTCAACGTTGGAGGCAGCCTACGCTGCAGTGACCATGCCCTGGTTGAGTTCGTGATCTCAAGGGATGTGGGCCTGGCAAAGAGTGGGGTCAGGACCCTGAACTTTGGAAGAGCGAACTTTAAGCTGTTCAATGGACTGTTGGCCAAAATCCCCTGGGATGCTGTCCTTAAAGATACGCATGTTGAGGAGAGCTGGCTACTCTTCAAGGATGCCCTCCTGAAAGCACAAGAGGTCTCCATCCCTCTGAATAAGAAACTGGGCAGATGAGATAGGAAACCGGCATGGCTCAG
>PPHD01027850.1:0-11052 GCA_002909625.1 Bambusicola thoracicus
AGGGGAGAGGAGGGGAGGGGAGGGGAAGGGAAGGGTGAGGAGAGGGAATACTTTGGACACTCTTGGATAGTTTTATGTCCTTTTTGTACTGTGGTGCCCGAATCTGCACGCAGTACTCAAGGCAAAGCTGCACCAGCACAGTGTAGAGTGGGACAGTCCCTCCCCTCGCCCAGCAGTGCCATGCTTGATGCACCCCAGAGTACAGTTGGCCGTTCTGGCTGCCAGGGCACACTGTTGGCTCACATTCAACTTGCTGTCCACCAAGAACCCCAAATGCCTTTCAGCATGGCTGCTCTCCAGCCTCTCATCCCCCAGTCTGTAAGTATATCAGCAGCTGCCCCCACCTCATGGGCACTTGCTCTTGTTGAACTTCATGCTGTTGGCAATCGCCCAGCTCTCTCATTTCTCTAGATCTTTCTGCAAGGCCTCTCTACAGAGTTGACAGCTCCTCCCAATTTAGTATCATCAGCGAACATGCTCAAAACACCATCAAGTCCTTCATCTGAGTCATTCCAGAAAACTTAAAAGAGAACAAGCCCTAAAATGGAGCCCCAGGGAACCCTGCTAGTGCCAGCCTGAGGTAACCCCATTTACTAGAACCCTTTGGGCCTGACTCATCAGCCAATTGCTCACCCATCACTTTATGGCTTTCTATAGCTGTGTGTTAGACATTTTGTCCGGAATGGTACTATGAGAAACAGTACTGAAAGCTTTACTGAAATCCAAAAAGATAACATCAGCTGGTTTCCCCTGCTCAACTACTTGGGCAACCTTGTCATAAAGGGAAATTCAGTTGTTCAGCAGGACCTTCCCCTCATGAGCATATGTTGGCTGGGACCAATGACCACAATGTCCTTCAGGTGTTTTTCAGTAACTTCCAGCAACATTTTCTCCATAATCTTACCAGGAAAAGTGTGACTGATGGGCCTGTAATTACCGGGTCTTCTTTTATGCCCTCCCTGAACTGGAATGTTTGCCAGCTTCAGCACCATCCACATGGCAGCCTGATGCCTTCCCTATGAGCTGAGACCTTGCAGTTCTCAGTGCTCTGGTCTCTTTGGGAAGTGCACTCCTGGCAATCCCTTCTGGACCTCAAAGCCCTGAGAGCCCCACTCACTTCTGCAAGGCTGTGGTCTGCCATGTGCTGGTACGTTGCATCAGCTCAACCCCATATGCTCATGTAGGGTGTTCCCCCAAGTGACAGAACTGCAGCGTTTCCAGGAAACAATTGCAGCTGTAACCAGCAAAAATCCCTGCACAGGATTCATCATCACAGTTAGGGATGCACCGACGCACCAGGCTCTGAAAAGAGGATGTGGGCACAGCAGCAGTGATAGCATCTCTCTGTGCCCACTAACAAGTGACAGTAGCTGCCAGACACAGAAACTTCTGCCTGTGCCCCCACTGCAGACACACCGCACTGTGCTGGCACTGCTGCAGCACGCTGTACAGCTGCCACCAGTTCTCTGCTGTGCTATCCTGAGAGAGCTGAGGAATCAGAGCACCTTCTGTTGGTGAGATGCTGAAGGTGGAGAATCCTGACGTGCGATGTGCTGATCGGAGCTTCACCAAGGGCTTTGGGAGCGAAGGCCGCTGGGAGCCTGCAGTGCTCACTGTTTGAATAAAAACAGCCCTCCTGTGCTGGAACAACTCCAGAGTCTTCGGACACTTTGCCTATCTCCTCCGTGGTGTTTTCTGTGCATGCCTCAGCACACAGGAACGCGCTGCATCAGTCCCAGCCCAGGCTGACCTCTGGCTGGCTCCCACTGGGCAGTTACTGAGCTGTTCATCCCTCTTGCAAAGCTCTGTCCTGCTGTGGGCCAATTAGTAACTCTGAACGCTTTCTTTGGTGGTGCTTTACTAGTTAGATTTAAGCACATCTTATACAAAACACTGCTTTGCATATCATAGGGCCATTTTTACATTGGTTTTTGGTTCTTATAGCTGAAGCAGTTTGAACAGACATTAAAGTAAACTCTGCTTTTGGTAAGTAAAGTGAGATCTGGACAATATCCCCCAGAGGGGAGGAAGGGGAGATGACCCTGCAGCAGTTCCCCTATTGCTGCATGTAACACTGAGGAGTGGAGAAGGCCAGGTGTGCTTCTAGCGCTGCGCCTCCTGCAAAGGCTTCTTTCTGTTAGAGCCTTTCACAGCACAGGCACAGTGCTAGAACTGTTGCCCGAGCTGACCCACACCAACACCTGTTCCTGAGCCCACCTGCTCCAGGAAAAGCTGGAGAACAACCCCTGTCTGTTCCTTGGAGCTTCTGCTGAGGAATGGCTGCTGTCCACCTGGCCGGCACAACTGCTGTCCCTGTCAGAGCAAAGGAGCCATCTGCAGCTGCCATTCCGGGTGGCTGCTTCTACTGGAGGCAATGAATTAACCCTCCCAGGGCTGCACAGGAGCTTTTTGAGACTGGCTAATATACATTAAATCTGCTACTATGCAATGGGATGCCTTTGGTTTTGATCCATTCCTGCAATTATAGATGGCTGAGTTTTGGTTTTCCTTACAAGCTGCTCCTCGCTTCCAACTGAAAAAGCTAAGCTTAGGTAAAAGAATATTGCTCAGACGGAAACAGATTCTTTCTTCTTGTAGGAAATCACATAAAGGAGGACCTCGGTTCCCTTGCAGCTGCTGTACTGGCAGATCACATGCTGCTTCTCCCTCGTGCCAGCACAGCTTTCAGTGGGACTGCAGTGTCTTACCTTCCTATTTGCCTCTGCTGCTGGGGATGGAAAGGTTTCACCCTTATGTGGTAGGAAAGGCCATTTCCAGCCCCCGGGATTTCCCTCAGAATTAGCCATTTCAGTCAGAATGCAACAACCGTTTGTGTCACTGCTGACTTCTGCAAGATGTCTGATGTTTTGCAGTGGCTGAATGCCATATAGGTATGAATAACTTGCACAGGGATGAAGCCATGCCCCTTCCTTGCAGGGCTGGTCAAGTATCACTGCAGGTACAAAGAAGAGTGGGGCAGCAGGGGTGCATCGACCCTTTGGGCAGCTCAGGATGCCAGCTGAGCTCAGCCCAATGGTCAGTGTGTGCCGAGGCCTTGAGCTATCGCCACCTGCAAGCCCTGGCAAGGCAAAAAGGGCTCCAGCACGGGGCACCCCTTTATTTCTCTAGTGACCCCGCTGCAGAGGAGCAGAAAGCTGTGCTGTCTGCTTGCATTGTACACCACCAGGCAGTTGTAAGTTCTAACATTTCCCACTCCTTGCCTGGAAGAATGGATTACCTGCCCACACTGCATCCCTGGAGGCTGTGGACAACTGCAGAGTTCAAGGCACACTTTGTGGCCCCATGCTGGGCGGGGAGCAGGCACCCATCATGGAGGAGGCAGGGAAGATGGAGTGAGGAAAAGAGGAATAAATGCACGGAAGCAGCAGTAAGGGCTGGCTTGGAGGTGAGAGGACAAGGAGAAGGGAGTGGAGAGGTGGGGAGGGGCTGTTCCACTTCAGAGGCGGCAGTGATTGTGCAACACAGCTTCCCACTTGTCCTCGGGTCAAGAGAAGCCAGAAAAGCAGGAAAATGATGCAAGAGATGGGTAAAATTAGGGGATTGCAAAGAGCAATACCTTTCCAGAGAGAATTCTTACAGAATGTCCACCTGACAAGCTAAGGAGTGCAGGGTGGTACTCAGGGCTGTACCTGCCTTAAGGAAAAGGGAGAAGAGTAATGGGGCTGTTCACCCACTAAGGAGTTGTTGGTCCTTCCTTGTATGTACACCAATGGGAGAGTCCTGTAGAAAGCAAATACTGCTGTTGATTTTACATAAGAAGGCATTTTGACAAGAATGAACAGGAAGGTTGGTTGTGAAGTGGTTGGTATGGGCAGGGTGCTGCTGCTGCTGTCAACATCAAAGGAGGGGTGTGCAGGGTACAGAAAACAGAGTGAAAAAGCAAACTGAATTCATGAGATTCGTGCAAGGACAGAGCAAAGGCAAACAGGTGAGCAGTCACAGTGCCTGTAGATGGCCTGTACGAATGCAGGCTTTTCAGACAGGATTTTCTCCTCCTGGAAGTCCTGCTTTCTGGTTGTGCAGCCAAGATGTCCGGAGGCTCTCTGAGCACCTCTCCAGGTACCCATCTGCTGCATGGAAGGAGTCCCAGCTCCTTGCCAGAGGCAGATGGAGGTGCTCTCCAGCTCTGCAGACCCCACCGCTGGGAAACTGGGTTCGGTGGCTGCTGAACCAGAACCACTGGGTGATGTATCATTCCAAATGTATTTGCTTAGTAGGAGGGGTATAGTAGGTAGACAGTGATTTCTATTTAACAGTTGCATGATGAAGTCTATCAACTGTTTTTTGTTGTCCAGCACACCCCAGATGAATCTCACTGTTTAAAGCCAGGCAGAGGTTTGGACATGCTGCATGGGGCTTTCAGGCAGACCACTCTTGCAGACCAGCTGCTTGGGCCTGTGCAGGCACCAGGAGCAATGTGTGCCACGAGGGCTCTGGTGGGGGGATTATGCCTGAGGTGAGTGCCTTGGATTGTGGTCACTGTGCTGGTGAGCACAGCTGGCCATCATTCCAGATGCACTTTCAGATATACTGAAGGAGAACTGGCTTGGGGCATGGGAAGAGCTGTCAACTAGCGAACGTGTGTTATTTATTAGCTGTTGGCAGACTGGGAAGCTCAGCGCTTTAAACTCACCAGTTGTTTCTCTGGATTCCATAGGGTGATAATCTTTTGCACTCGAGGGAGCTCATGGCTTCAATTAGAGCAGGCCCAGCTGTGAAATTGCCCACTCCTGGCCTTATTACCCACTGAGGAGCAACATCCATGCCTGCAGTTCCCTCTGCATGATGTCTCCCATCCTTCCAATGGGCAAAATGAGCACTCCATGGCTACACTTTGTGGGGTTTCACACCGATGGGCAGCTAAGCTCCAGCACAGCACTCTCTCCCTCCTCAAAAGAAAATACAATGAAAAAAGGCTCAGGGGTTGAGATAAGGACAAAGAGATCGCTCACCAACAGCTGTCACAGGCAAATCGGACAGCACAGGGAGGTTAATGTAACTTATTGCCCATTACTAACAGCTTAGAGCAGTGAGAACTAAAACCAAACTACAATACTTTCCCACCATCCACTGAGATTTCTTTCACATGCAAGATTTCTGCCGGCACTGTGAAACAAACGAAATCCTACGAAGGTATGAAATTCTGCTGTCCAGAAGTTGAGGCAGCCTGCAAGCATCTCCGTCAGTTCAAAGCTTCTCCTCATTTGCTGCAGCTCCCACTCATTTACTCCATTGAAGCTCATGTCGTTTGTGGCTGCCCCAGATATCTGGTTCTTGCACCTATCCATCCACAACTGCCCACAGTCCGCGGTTGGTAGAGAAACAAGCAACATGGTGATGCTGGCCTTCAAAGTGCAGTACACAGCAGAACAGTGTAGGGAAAGTCTCACCTGGTTTGTACGGTCATGTGAAAAGCTCAGAGCAGAAAAGGGCTTCTTGTTGTAGAGCTATGGTTAATCTGAGCTGACCCTCACATTAAGAACGCACAGCTCCAACACAACCGATGACTGAGCCTGAGCACCTTGGTGCTGCCACCAGCCATGGACTGGAAAAATGAGTTCCAGCGAAGCCCATGCACTGGTAGAGCCTGACAGCCAGGTCCACCGTGAAGCACAAGACACTTGACAAATGTTAACCAGGTAAACTTCACACTGCCCTTCATTTTTTTGCAAGACCACTACAACACTTGTTAAATTATCCTTTGTAAAAAATCAGGGAGGTGCTGGGGCAGAGCGTGCTCTGACAGTGCAGAATGCACTGCTTTCATCTCCTTTATTCCACATCTAATATGCACAGCAGAGTGCCCCGAAGCACACACCTCTTTATCTCTACTGCCTGTCTTCTTTCTCCTCACCTTTACTCTGTGAGCTGCAGCTTTGACAGAGGTGGTCTGAAGGAACTCGGCTGCGCAGAGCACTTCTCATGCTGCTGTGCACGGTTGTGCACCAATTCTATTTCACGGGGAAGGCAAAGATTTCTGCTTTCACTTTGCTTTGCTAAACACCAAATTCCGTTCGCTGGGGGCTCCGCTTGCTTGTGGAACAGAGCACAACCTTAGATCAGCCCCAAAGAGACCCCTGCAGAGGCTGAGCCTGCAGGGCCCGACACAAGGTACGCAGCAGGTTGTTAGAGCTGCTGCAGGGACACATGGAATAGCTCTGTGCTGACGGGCAGTGAGCCAGCAGCAGTTGGTCGGTGGATTTCAAAATAAGGCGCCGAACGGTTGTTTGGGGACCAAAAAAAAAGACCATAACAAACAAACACTGGGTTTGTTTTCCTCGGCGTTTGAGAACGGTGCCAGGCTTTTATATAACAGCAGCACGGGGTGTGTGCAGTGCGCGCTCCCCTCCCACAGCTCCAGTGGGGCTGCAATGATCGCAGTGATTCTCACAGCCCGCAGCGCCGGGATTGCTTGTGATAAAGCCAGCTTTGTGAGCTCAGAGGAACTGCGGCTCAGGGCAGCCCACGCCCTCCTGCACGGCTCTTCCCAGCTGGCAGCAGGCCGGGTCCTGCTCGTGTCCTGGGGAAATCCGAGCTGCGTGGAGCACGAGGAGCGTGATGCCATTCTCACAGCCTGCTGGTGGTATTGATCAGCTGGCATGAAACCCGGCTGTGTGTGTGGAAGTCCATACTCACCACATCTGATTATTGGTAAATTATTTCAGTAAAGGTTATAAGGATAATCTTGACATTAGATTAATGTTGTTATTCAGCTGCATCAAGAGGTAAACCCACGAGGGCTCTGACTCCACGGGCTCCAGGACTGCCTGCAGCCAGGCTAGACAGAAACCATCACTTTGTTCCCACCTGGCCACCTCATTTCATTTCAGCTGTATTTTCACAGTATTCTCCCAGCATGAAATCTGTCTTCTTACTACTTTGGAAGAACCCCTGAGCTGTGGGGAGCCAGTGAAGGGAAAGCTCGCTACCTGATGCTCCTTTCTCTGATGAAGGCTCTGATTGAGTTTGCCAGTATTTCTGGTCACAGGAGTCCAGCTGCAGCATAAGAGTCTAAAGAGCTGCCCAGGCTCACTTAATGACAGCTGCTCCATTTCTGCCACGGAGAAGTGAACAGTGAGCAGTACAGAGCTGAGTCTTCTCCCCCAGGTTTGGTTAACACTTCCTCCGCTGCAATCCAGGCTGAATTCTGCCTCAACGAGGAGGCAGATGCTGCAGCAGAATATTACTGTCTAAGGTCCTGCCAAACATGATTTGCCTGGAATAGACGTAAATACATCCTCTATTCATTAGGAGGTGTCTTACCGCCTTGAAAAAATCCTTCTTCTAGATGGAGTTTGCTGTCTGTTTGCTGTAATCCCACAGCGGTGCACTCTGTTCCTCTTTGCTCCCTTTTTACACACCTCTTTCTCATTAGCAGCCGAGGAAGGTCTCATCCATGGCATACTACTCATTTTCTCTCCTTGCTTTGGTGCTTTCTGTCCTGACACTGCCAGAAGTAATTTCATTCAGTGAAAGATAATAATCTATAGTAAGGTATGAGCACTTCTTCCGGGCTTGAAGTCGTTGCTAACCATTCTTAAATTAGTGTTGAGCTGGGCTCAATTTGGACACCTGGGAAAATGTTCGGGGCTGCGTGTTCGACTCATGTCTAATCCTGAAATTAATGAAAATAGCTGAGACAATTAACTGAGCAGACAGGCGGCTCAGAGTGAGATAAGGAGCACGAGGCAGAGGGGAAGTTTGATGACTACAGGAAAGACAGAAATAATCTCAGTATTAGAGACGTACAAGTAATACAGGGCAGAATGAGACAATGGAGGACGTGGCAGCAGCTGCTGAGAAAGGAAGGCAGTTGAGGTAAAAATCAGCAATGGAGACGCTGTGTTCCCAGGTTGACAGTATCAGCGTCATTATGAAATCCAAGATAGCATCAGAAAACTCATCACACCGAACTGTGAAGTGGCCAACAACTGAAAAGATGCTCGGCATCAAAGGCCGTGCGAGGTTTTCCTCTGTCTTGATTCCCTCCTGTAAGCAATCTCTTCACTTCTTTGGTGGGAAGAAGCGCTCCAGTGCAAGGCAGAACCTGCCACTGCTGTCTGCGTTATCTGATGTCTCAAGAATTTATGTTTAACCTACAGACAGCCAGATATGTTGCAAGTACCTCGGAGCTGGAGCTCCACATGAGAGCCCAGAGCACTGCCAAGCTCCTGACTTGTTATCAGAGTGAAAGCTGTACATGCACAGCTTTCACCTGTGCTACGCTGCCCACAAAAGTCATTGCGGGGGAGCGGGTGAGGCAGCAGCCTTGGCATCTTCCCATCCCACTCCCCAGACTGTCCTGTTCTCAGTGAGGAAAAGTGAGCAAACACGTTCAGCAAACAAGGAGGTGAGACTGAATACAAGGATGAAAGTCTTCAAGTATTCTGGTTACTGCTTAAGAAAGGCACATTCTGAGTACTGTAGAAAATAGGAGATCTCAATGTGAGGAAGTAAAATATAAAAGGAAGATTCTACTGCGATGTGGTATCATCACTGGGAAAAAAATTGTGATATTAAAAGGCAATAAAAAAATAAATCTTGAAACGTACAAAGTTTATAGGATAAAAAAGATCTGACGATAATGGAAGAGCTTGGACTAAACTTCATGACCGAGGCAGACTTGCATCTGGATTATATTCTCCATCAGAAAGAGGCAAAAGCTGTAAAAGAATTTCCAAACTGTGATGGATGTGCGGAGCATCGCGTCACATCACACGAGAATAAATGAGCCAACCCAGAAGACGTTTAGGCAGAGGAATGTTAGCATTCCTAAAATACTTCTTTTTCTTTTTTTTTTTTTTTTTTCAGCTTTATACAACCAAACCGAATTACTGCTCTTCCACGGATTTCTTAGTGCTGGGAACTGCATGTCGGGTGAGAACAAATTCAATCCAAGCGCACGGTTTGATGCTTCTCACTCTGAAGCGTTATTCTTTAATAGCCGCTCTGTTTTGCTTCGCCCGGGGGAAGGCAGCGATGTGATACACGCCGCGGGCTCACAGCAGCTCCAGCCGGCGGCTCTGGAGCCGATCCAGCAGCAGTTGGTTTCCAGTTTGCAACTGGCGCCGAAATTCAAAAGACGCCCCGTGCTTCAAATGCAGAGCGGCGGGTGGAAACAATGAGGCAGGAGGCGGCTCTGCGGGCTGTCCTTGGTGCGGCTCCCAGCCCTGAGCGCGGGGTCAGACCTCCCTGCTGAGAAACGAGGCGCAGCGCTCTGGGATTTGTAGTCTGTCCTTCCCGCTTCCTCCTGCAGACGCATTTCAAGGCAAAGACGACTGCTTTCAGAGCGGTTTCACACTGAGTTTACACCAGATCTCACTCAGATCCAACAGCGGTGCTCTTTACAACGTGCCTACGCTCCTATGGAAGTGATTATTTTCATCCCTCTGAGTAACCCACTGACACCCACAGCTTTGTAGGCTCGCTGTGGAAGCCCCTGCCCCTCAGCTCCCTGCAGGTGGAGGAGCAAATCTTACCTGAAAACCTACTGCTCACACAGGCCAGCTGCTAAAGGTGTGCAGCAATTGCAAGGGGGACTCAGAGCTGCTCCCCCACAGCAGGGCGGCGATGCACTGAGTTTCCCAGTTCGACAAGCACTCGATCTGAGGCTCCCAGATCCTCTAACACGAGAATCAGATCGCTTCTGTTTCGATCATAAACACCCATTTGTTCACCCTGGCTCTCTGAGTTTCTTTCCATCTATTGCATGTAGTATTTTACACTTGTTTTTCTATTTGGATGTCTTCTATCACTGCACTACACTCGCACTCCGCACTCCTTTGCTGTTGTGCCACCAACTTCAAACTCATTTTTCCCAGAAAATCTTCTTTTTCCCAGCCTTTCCTGTTAGTGCAGAACAACCGCACTGAGTGCTTTTCAGTCCCAAATCTGGGGACATACGGAATGCCCTGGTAAAACAATTTATACTGGTTAAATGTGTAAGAACTTAAAGAAGTCGGAGTATAATCACTAAAAACATGCTTTGGGGAAGGTAATACTCCAAATATTTAGGAATTGAACAATTCCCAATGGTTTCAATGTAAACTGTCTGCATCTCTGGGATAGCAAAAGCACTTCAGGCACTTTCTTCCTGAGCAGCCTGACCCAGGAGCATCACACCTTAGCATCTCCGTGGACGTTTTTAATACCTGCAAAGCAGCCCTCCTAAAATCCCCAATAGGAAGCATTGATTGAAACTCCAAAAAGTGAACCGTGGTCCTCGACCTACAGATGCTGATGGGGAAGCACAGCAAATTCCTCAGCAGGCCTGGCTGCTGACCCATGCCCCCTCCCGGGGCGTGGAAGGCCTTTTGTTTGTAGGATGCCATTTG
The DNA here is from genome assembly GCA_002909625.1 of Bambusicola thoracicus. Taxonomy (NCBI): domain Eukaryota; kingdom Metazoa; phylum Chordata; class Aves; order Galliformes; family Phasianidae; genus Bambusicola; species Bambusicola thoracicus. The sequence continues at coordinate 10,356 of PPHD01027850.1, forward strand.
TTTGTAGGATGCCATTTCTGAGGAGTGTGGGGGGCTGCACCTGCTGTGACACGGGCTGATGAGAAGTCCGGATCCCACAGCTCTGCTCCCTCACGCTTGGAAGGAAAAAACAAACAGAACCCAACGAGCGGCCTCTGCTTTCAGAACCGACTTTATTCCAGACAAGGTTATTATGTACAAGGTTATTAAATAACCTTTCTCCCCGCGCTTTATTCACAGTCTCGATGGCTTAACTGTATTTAAAGCGCGTTATGACTGCTCTCAGAGCCGCGGCGGGCGCCCCCGGGCAGCCCACAAAATGGCGGCGCCGCGCACTCCTCCTCCCGGCGCGCCCCGCGCGGCCATCTTGGCGCCCAGACTTCATTTCCCATGCGGCGCGGCGGCGGGGCAGGCGATGTCCGCCATCTTACCGCTCCCTCCTCCCCCGGTGCGGCCGGATTGAATGAGCCTGCTGCCCGCGAGCTGAGCGCCATGTCAGGCACCCCGATCCGCGGCACCCCCGGCGGGACCCCGCTGTCGCCGACCCGCATCTCCCGCCTGCAGGAGAAGGAGGAGCTGCGGCAGCTCAATGACCGCCTGGCCGTCTATATCGACCGCGTGCGGGCGCTGGAGCTGGAGAACGACCGGCTGCTGGTGAAGATCTCCGAGAAAGAGGAGGTCACCACCCGCGAGGTACGGCCTGCTGCCTTCACCCGGG
>PPHD01027851.1:0-11052 GCA_002909625.1 Bambusicola thoracicus
GCTGGACACATGGTGGTGACTATCTCCCTCTTGCTTCCTATACAGACTCCTTGCTCCTATTCCCTATCTTTTCTATCACCCTTCTCCCCTGCCCCATCTCCCTGAACGACTAGGATTTGTAATAAACTGGTCGGACCAACATTTGAACCGTTGTTTCTTAATCTCATGCCGGGTATACATATATTAAAGAACCTTCTCTCCCTCCTATATAAATTGGAGCGAGACACCCAGGTTGGAAGGGACCTCAAGGATCATGAGTCTCCAACCCCACTGCCACAGGCAGGGCCACCAACTACCACATTTAATGCTAGACCAGGCTGCCCAAGGCCCCATCCAATCTGCTACTGAACACCTCCAGGGACGGGGCATCCACAACCTCTCTGGGCAGCTTGTTCCAGCCCCTTACCTCTCTCATAGTAAAGAACTTCCCCCTGACATGCAACCTAAATCTTCCTCAGCTTAACACCATTTCCCCTTGTCCTGCTGTTATCTACCCTTGTTGACTCCCCTCCTGTCATAGGCTCCCTTTAGGCCTTCCTCTGGACCCTCTCCAATAGCTCTCTATCTTTCTTGTACCTTTCTTGTACTCCAGACCTGGACACAGTATTCCAGATGGGGCCTCACAAGGGCAGAGTTGAGAGGGACAATCACCTCCCTGTCCCTGCTGGCCACCCCTCTTCTGATGGAAAAAAGAGATTTATGTTGGGAAGGACCCATGAAATCATCTAGTTCAACCATCCACTGTGGGACTACTGTCCTCAATGAGTCAGCAGATGATTGCATAGCCATATTTGGAAGAATTTCAAAGAGGGAGATTCTACAATGATGGATGTTTCATCTAAGATACCAATCTAATATGATCATCCTTACATGCTTACCTTGTTCTTATTTACTATTGGTATTCCATCAATAGCAATGAGTCTTAACAGCCCCAAAGATTCTCATAAGCGTTGTCTTCCTAACCAAAAGCTCTTTTTATCTTTAAAAAATACCAAACTTCAGTTGTTCCTTCAGTAGAATCTGAGTGCAAATCATTACTCTGAGGCCTGTTTGGAAACAGCCAGTAATTTTGGCTCTTGAGGAAACCCAGATGATGCCAATGATAATAGTTTAAGTAAGAGAAAAAAAAAAAAAAAAACAACAAAAAAAAACACCTCTAGCAATAATCATTCAGTATTTCCTATGCTGTGAATATTTGGCAGTGAAACTGGGATAAATGGATCTTTCAGTTAAATGAAAGTACATGGTTTGTTGCATCTGTGAATTAGCAGCATAAAGGTAACTGAGGCAGGTAAATGCTGAATAAAACTGGATGATGTACATTACAGAATGAATTGCATTGGTTAGCAAATAGTCTTTATATGAGGGTGCCCACTGTGTAAAGATGCCAACTAGCACTTAAAATTAATTGCTATAGAACCTGAATTGATAATTGGTATGGGTATGCTAGAAGCAATGGAAGTATGATGATTTGGGCTACTTAGTAATGAATAACCAATGCCTTAAAAAAGAACATCGTTCTGTAAATGCTGAACATGAACATCTGTGTTCTCCCCATGACTGCCACAATTGACATGAAATTTCCTTCCTTTGAGCTACAGGATATATTTAAATTGGGTGATTAGATCTTCCATCTACTCCACATGTATCTTAATCTCAAAGTTTGGAATCCAAACTTCTCAGTTAGTTAAGGCCATACTCTACATCTGGGTTAAGGTATTAGCTGTCAGCACAAAGCCTTGCCAAATTTAAAGGAGCTTTTGGGAAATCCTTGTGATGTTTTAACTCAGATATTCTCAATGAAACTCATCTTAGGGGACATTATTGTCCTACACCTCCCAAGAAAATTTGAATTTGCCATCAGTAATGTTTTTTAGACTTAGAGTTTCATTCCAAGTCACAGTGTGGCCATTCCTGTCACAACTTTGCTGTCACACACACCATCATTCTTTGGTTTTACAAAGCATTGCTGTCCTCAAACAATTTTCAGGCCTAAATACAATGGACTCCAGTTGCTAAGGCAGAGCGGAAAGTCCAGTAGAATAAATAATTGGAAATGATTAAACACTGTTTTAAATTACAAGCTGGACAAGCCTTTTTATGATTTTTTATGCTCACAAGAGGAATGCCCCAATTCAAGTCTGTACATAATCTCACCTTTAGATTAACTCCACTGATTTCAAAAGTTTGTCTGGTGCAAGTATCTTGCTGAAATATGTCCTGCAATGCAAAGGCATACATAATTCATTTTAGAGGATGTCCTACTAAAGGTCACTGAAGATATAAACTGGGATCATATGCTCATCTATACACGCTCCTGCTCAAAGAAGGGTCAACTATGGGGTCAGACCTTGTTGCTTAAGGTTTTATCCAGTCTTGTCTTAAGAACCTCCAAAACCTCACAATCTCCCTGGTAACAGTTCACTGCTTACCAGTTCCTCTGGGGAACAACCTTTTCTATATCCAACGTGAGCCTCTCATATTTTTCAGTTTATGCCTGTTGTCTCCTCATTCTTTCACCATGCAAAGCTATGAGAACCCTGGTTTCATCTTCTTGATGAAACATCCCCTAGTTTCTAAGGGGATGTTGTTATGTTCCCCAAAGCTAACCATTCTTCAGGCTGAACAAGATCTAGTCCATCGACTTTTCCTCACTGGGCAAGTGCTCCAACACTGACCAATACAATGATAATCATTTAACTTTTTCTAGTTTGTAAATGTCTCCCTTCCTAGCATAGGAAATGAAGCTGGACACAGTATTTTAGATGTGAACTGCTTCTGATTATCAATCAAATTCAGATAATCAGTCTGATCAATCAATTTTGTATTATCAGTTAGAAATTTTCATGTGATATTAGCCTAAATATTTGTCACTAGGGCACAATTTGGAGCAGTGGAAACTGGATGGGAACTGGTGGGAACTGGACTCACTAGAAAATGGTGGGAACCTGCAAACAGATGATCATCTACATTGGATATCTCTGTTAGAGACCTCTCTGTCCGTTGACTGCAGAAAGCAGTAGAGACTACAGAGCCTGGCACTTCAGTTTTGGCTGGATGGTAAGTCACTCAATGGTTAGAGATAAGGAACATGGACATTATACGTGTATGCTACCTCATAAACTACAGTCAGAACTGATTCTTCAAGTAAAAGTTGAAGCAGAATATGAAAGCTCATAATAGCTCACTTTGCTCTTGGTATGTTTCAAGAGTAATGAGAGGCTGCTAGTTATCTGAACTGTAGAGCCATGAGCCTTAGGAAATTAAAAAGGTATTTTCCCTCTCATTATTTATTTTTTTTCCAAATAAAAGGATTTCAACTTTTAACTCATTACCCAGAAAGGAATTTTTGTCCCCAGTGATAAGGAAGGAAAACCCAGATTAGCAAAATATTACTTATCATCTATGAAATCTTTTCCATATCTGAGACTCAGGTTCTCTGTAAAACAATAAATAAATGAATAAACAAATAAATAACAGAAACAAACAAAGCAAAATGAGAGAAAGTAAATGAAAAGTACCATTTTATGAGGTTAGAGGAATCTCTACAGAAAGTGGACATCATGATCTGTAGATCACTCTAAATCTTTTACAGTATCTCTTGCCAACACATTTTTTCTTAATTTCTTTGTTCTTTCATTTTCTTGCTCCCATCGTACATTCATACTCATCCACTTTGAAGATATGATCACCTCCATCTTATAAAGCTTACACAACACTGTCAGCCCTCAAAATATCATACAATTTCTGCAATTACAATTTTCTAAGCACCTGGAAATAACTCAGCATGGCTTTGTGAGTCACTAGTGCCACTTATATTACAGTTTAGTAATCAGTAGTCTAGGTCATTGCAGCTCCTTTCCTATTCAGAACATATTTCAAAACCAGTTAATCGTGTTTACAGTCTTATTTCAGTGGATTATTTTTTTAAAGGTGGAGAGAGCTGTTTAATAATGGACCTGTCCATTAAACAGTAAAACAGTACACAGTTAACGTAGACTCAGTTCCACAGGACAGAGGAGAAACTTTTTCAAACTTGATACAAATGACAAAATAACCCATGGCTGTCCAGCCTTTTGCATTGCCTGGAACACACTGAGTGAGGAGGAATAACATTGGGCCTCACATACTTAAGTTGCTCCAAAAGTATTGCCTTTTATTTATTTCCATGGAAACTACATCAGCTACAAAGAGCACAACAGTGATAGTGCAAATTCTCAGATCCAAAACACTCTATTTCAATGTAGTCACAACCATTAGCTATGCATTTTCACCAGAGATGAACAAGAGCCTGCATGCCATGCTCATAGATGTCTACAGCAGCAGAGGTGAGCCACTGTCACCACTGCTGAAAAATACCACCCACCATCTCACTGTGCTCATATTCACTGTTTGGTCTCCATAAACATTCAGCAAACATCAATGAATGTCAATGGCTGACATTTTTTTTCTGCACGGAGGAATTCAGTGACATACCTTTGCTTCATATGCACTTCTATGTCAGATGCCATTTTGCCAGTGTGCTCCTTTGTTGCCATCTGTCACACAGCAAGAAAATGTAACTGAATATTGGTGGGAAGGTTCAAATTCTATTGACATACCACCAATATCTGCCTCTGACATTGTGGGGCAACATAATAATACAGGGGGCATTACTTTTGGAATTATCCTTGTACATTCTATTATCCAAAATAATACTACTATTGGGAAAAAACTTCTGCTTGACATTTTGTGTTTTGACTGGCATTTGTTAGCTGCCAGCTGTCATAAGAAAGACTGCAACACATGCCGTTAGCAGCATATGCCTTTTTGGGCACTGAATAGCATTTTCATACAAAAAAAATCAAATGATCCATAACATATTATGCTGTCATTTAAAAAATGCATCAGAACTGTAACATTTTTCATGTTTATAATACATTTTATTCCTCAAGGCTCAGTCTACTAAATTCTCACTACGTTTGGGGACATAATGAGGAAAGCATTTATTCTATTAATTGGCATTATATTTTTTTCAGTATGTTAATGTTTTTTTTTTTTTCAGAAAGGCGATTGTGTTCTTATCAAAACAGTTGCAATTTTCATATTTGTGCTTTGCTATTTTCTGCTTTGTCAGATCAATCTATTTTTCCCTACCATACCATCTTCTCCATTGTTCACTACTCTTAAACATTTCTTTCTTTGCAGCAAATCGCAGGAGAGGTTTCAGGAATGTATGGGTAAATGCAATAGTTGTTTCTGTTTTTTGTTACAAAAACCCAGAATTATTCTACTAATTATATTTACTTTTAACATTATTTTGATAAGAAAAAAAGTCACCTTCAAAGAAACCAAAACCTATTTGCTTCCCGAATGGTGAAATTATAATTACTGATTCTTATATCCATACAGTGTTGTCTGGGTTTTTTCTTTATATTTTTGGATTCTGATATGTCTAAACAAAGTTAAGAAGCTACCCTGATTTCCCTAAGCAGTCAAAAGGGAAAAATACATACTCTTTGTGGCTGATTCAATCCACTTTTAAAGATTTTAAAACAGCGATGCTACTTGGAACAGATTTAAATCTGGAAGTTTCATTTATTCTTGAATATTAGGAGTAAGAGGTCATTTTCTAAGAAATACGCTATTGCTATGCTGATTACTGAAAAAAAATCACCGAAATTTTCCAAAAATCACAAGAATTATCTGTTTTCTCTCTTGAATTTACTTAAATAAAAATAAGTAAACAAATAAAACCTATATATTCTCTTCTGTTTTATCTGTGTTCATTATCATTTGATGTTAAAGAAGTCCAATAGTATTCCACAGAAGCTTTAGTTACTTAGTATAATTGCACGTTACAATTGCAATTGCTGCATGTGACCACTTTGTTCTTAATCTTTGCTGTGTTGATGTTATCAATTGCAGAAAGTTATTCTCAGGTGCATAGCTGATATTGTTCAGAAGTTTTGGTACTTGTGTTTATCCTAGATTATTCATATTTCACATAAGTGAAATTCTTTATCACTAGAGATGCTTGTGTTTTAATTTTTTTTTCAAGGTAGATATAGGTTTTTTGCTTCAAGAGAAAAAAAATATATTGAGCAAGTACTATGAATAAATGCAAAATGCCATCATTTTAAAGGATTAATATATGAAAATAGCAGCATTTCTCTTATTTAGCAAAATAAACTTGTCTTTGAAGTAGTGTTCTCTAATATTTACATTCTAAATTGTATTGAGGGCAAAAAAGCAAACAATCAAAAAAAAAAAAAACAACAACAAAAAAAAACCACGTTCCTTACAAGAGTGACATTAATGCTGCTTAAGAACTTACACTTTCATCTGAATTTTGTGGAATAAAACATAAATACTTAATATAGTTGTACCATATGCCAAATCTAGCTTTTCAGTTGACAGATGCAAGTACTATGTGGAAACTCATTCGAATGAGAAATCTCTCAGTTTTTCAGCTGGTTAAAAATGTTTTTATCACGTTGCCTGTCATCTTGAATCTTTTACAGGGATTCTTTAGAGGTTATTTGCTTTTGGGATATAAAACTGAAATCAAGATAGACCACAGACTATCAGATTGAAGATCTTAATGAATAACATTTGAACTAATTGACACATAATAAATATGAATAAAAGCCCACAGTTTATGAAATGACTTCTGTCAGTTTGGAAGATAACACAAAGAAAATAGCAGTAATTAGATTAAAAACAAAAACAAAAAACTTTACATTAATTCTACTGACAGTCACACAACAAGAAAACATTTTTTGCTCTGATGTGGAAGTTTGTCCAATCCAATCAAGTCAGAAGGACTCACTGGAGCATAATAACCACAACCATAGAAGATCTAAACTCTGTTTGACAACTTTGTTACCTCAAAGTTAGTAGTGATTTCTGCAGTTCTGAAGAAAACTTGAAGTTTTTAATAAAAACTTATTTCCACATATTTAAAAAGGCCATATTCATTTAATATGTATTACCAAATTATCAATATTAACACTTTATAATATATATGCAAGCAGTTTGTGTATTACTAAGCATTTTTTGCTTATGGAAACTTCAATCTTTTTATATTCCAAGAGGAATCACTGATTTTCTTGTTCACAAGTGAGGGATACAGAGGAAAGTATTTCTAAATTTTTTCCATAATTCATATTTTAGAAATAGTAACACAAAGTAAAATTCATCTGGGAATCTGTGCCAGAATGTTATCTGCCTTTTAGTAGCTTTCTTTTTAATAAGTTTCACACATTTACTCGGAAGTCTCTGTTTGTCGTACTGTTAGAGTAAAAATAGTATTCCACTTAACTTTCCAGCTGAGGACTATGAACGTGTTAATGAATAATCAAAACTAAGAGTATAGAACTTTTCAGATGGAGATGAAATAATAAATCAAGCATTTCAAGTGAAATGGAAAATTTATAAAGATAAAATTATAAAGTGAAAGTCTTATCGTTTCTCATTTTTGAATAATAAACCTCCTAAATATTTATAATGTCCACAAAATATAATAATCACAGAAACAACAACAAAAAAATCTTTAGGTTGAAAGGGACTTCTTGAAATTATCTAAAGCAATCACAGAGTGCCTTGGATTGAAAGGGACCTTAAAGATTATCTAATTCCAACCCATGCCATCAGCAGTGTTGCCATCCACTAGATCAGGCAGACGAGGGTCCTGTCCAACCTGGGCTTGAATGTCTCCAGGGATGGAGCATTCACAGCTTCTCTGGACAACATGTTCCAGTGACTCACCATACTGAACAGCATTGTCTCCAGTTCTGACCCCTGTGACACACTGCTAGTGACTTGCCTCCAACTGACCTTGGCCAATAAAACATTGAGAAACATGACAATTTCTATTTTCTTCATCATTGGGTACCCCATCCCATTCAAAAGCAGGCTCATATTTTCCATAGTATTACATTTATTTTTATTTTTTTTCCTTCATCTTTTTAACTTTTTCTACTCTTTCTTTTTTACTTGTAGAACTCTTTCCTGTTCCTGTTCCTCTTCACAGGCCCTGACAGATTTATCTCCATTTTGATGACTGCTTTTTTAAAAGCATCTGCCCCCATGGTTGAACAGAAACTGTGCTTCTCCTGGGCCACCTGTCCCTGCTTCTGCTTCTTGCATGCTTCCTTCTTTATCTGAGTTCAAACACAAGCTACTTGCTTATCCATGTTGGCCTCCTCCCACTGTTGCCTGATTTCCTGCTTGTGGTCTTGTGGTATGAACACTTCTTGAGTTTAGAAGAGGTTATCTTTGAATATCATCCAGTTCTTTGAATATCTGTTCTGTTCAGACTTAAAGAGAGCACTCTGGGGTGATCTTGCTCCGACCTTTCGGTGCTGAAAAAAGCTTATTACAAAAAAAGAAGAAAAAAAAAAAAAGGAAATCCTCTTTTTACATTGTCTGATAGTGATAGGACAAGAAGGAATGATTTTAAACTAAAATAGAGAAAGATTTAAATTAGATTTTAGGAGGACATTCAGTACCCAGAGGATCGTGAAGCACTAGAACAAGCTGAAAGAAATTTGCAGGAGATGTTTTCTACACCTTGTCCATGGAGGCATTCAAGACCAGGTTGGATAGCCCCCTGAGCAACGTGGATCTCTAGTGGGTGGCAACCCTGCTCATGGCAGAGGGGTTGAAACTAGGTGATCTTTGAGGTCCCTTCCTAGCCAAGACGTTTTATGACTCATTGATTCTATGACTCTAATTCTCTCCAGGTCTTTATCCAGTTGGATTCTTCCAAGCAGACCCCCAGTTGCCTTGGTCTTTTTTTTTTCTTTTGCCCCCTACTCCTAGAACTCAGAATCCCACCATTTTGTGATCACTGCAGTGAAGATTGTGAAGATTGTCTCAAACTTCCACACCCTCAGTTCTTTCCTATTCTTAATCTGAATTCCATTAAAACATTTTTTCTAGTTGGCTCCTCAATTATCTGCTCCAGCCTAGCTTTAAAATGAATATATACCTGTTTTTAAAATGAAGACTCAAACTAAATATGTTCTTGAAAGTATAATAAATCATTTAATATGTTCTTGAGCTATCAGATGTGTATGATTTTCATCAGTATATAGAGATAAATATCAAAGACCTAATTTTTGCTTTACCATACTACTTCATAGGAGAACCACTAGTTCTCGTATTTCCTCTAAAGCATTGTTTTCCTCAAAATTGTCAGGATTTGGACACTGGACTAGAAGCAACACCTTTTTATTGATTTATTTTTAATTAGAATGTCAATGTTTGTAGGCAAATAGTAGTCCTGATCATTTAGTCTCAAATAGACTTTGTACTCTAGGTGACAAAACTCCCAACAAATTTGAATGAGCATTCATTGAGATCATAAGTGATGTAAAACTCCAGATTGCATTTATATATAAATTCCATTTATAACATGAAATTTCTATAAGGCTATACAACAACTTCACTCTCTCCTTTTGTGTCATGTTGCCATTTCACCTGAAAGGAGGATTAATTTGGTCAACTACAAGGATATTCTGACAGCATGCCAAGCTAAAACAGAAATTTACATTGTATTTACTTATTTTATATTATGCAATCCAGAATTTTCATAAACACAGACAGTAAGAACTTATACTATTTCTTTATAAGGCATGCAGAAAAACATTCTGTTACTCATTGGTTACTGCTTTTAATTTATTGCCTTCTATTAACACTTAATGCAAGAAGTTGTATCTAGACCTTCAAAGTTTGGGTTTTTTTGATCACTTTAGTTGCTTTCCAAAAACACTGTTTTCCAAGGTCCTGTTGGTATACAAAATGCCTGGACTCTCATTCTGATATCTCATATATCCTTGTTTTCCCATGTGCCTACCACAGTGAAACGTATTTTCTTCGCAGCCACAGAAAGCTTTAAGAATCCATACTATCTATTCCCTTTTATTCAAGGATATGCTTTTTTCCTTTTTATTTTGGCTTGTAACTGTGAACAGGTGTCTTAAGGTGGAAGTAGGCATGTGGTATCAGTGTAGTGGGACTGTCACAGGATATGGACTTCCCTCCTCTTTTCCTGCAGAACAGATGTCCTTTGCAGTGTTCTGCAGGGCTGCCTATCTCAATCTCATTGATACCTGACTTTCCTGTGTAATGGCAAGGGCTCTACCAACTTTTGCATGGGCACCCAGCCATCCAGACAGATGGTACTAGATTCTGGCAGCTAAAAAAACATTTATGCGGATGTAATATGTTTTTAAAGGCCATAATCCCAGCTGGTCACAATAAAATGGCTGTTCTATCTCTGTTCCTGGAGCTATTATTCAGACAATATGCTACTGTTACTTTGCCTATGATTCAAATTAATATTTCAAACTGCATTGTAGAAATTTCATTGAAAATGTATTTATCATGTATATACATGAGTGACTTCTTTAGATCATAATAATTTTGGGTGGTTTTTTTGTTGTTGTTTGTCTGTTTTTTTGTTTGTTTGTTTTTTAAACACAATCATTCTACATTCCACATTCTTAGCACATTCAGCTCACATATATGTTATTCATCCTTTACACCTGTGTAATCAGTTAAGGTCAAAGTTGACAATGTAGAATGGCAAAATAAATAATAAATTCAATACGTGTCAAGATCTAGGGCAATTTTCAAGTCTTTCATTGCTGGAAACTCACTTGAAGAAGGTATCAGCTTCTGTTATAGTTCATATTCTTAATCATCAAATAGAACTCACGAAAGAAGAGTCTGCATAGAATCATAAAATCATAGAATTACTCAGGTTGGAAGGGACCTCAAAGATCATCAAGTCCAACCGCAGCCTAACCATAGTACCCAGACTAAACAGCCCCAGCTCCTTCAGCCTCTCCTCATGGGGCTGATTTTCCAAGCCCTTCACAAGCCTCGTTGCCCTTCTCTGGACCTGCTCCAGCACCTCCATGTCCTTCTTGTACTGAGGTGCCCAAAACTGAACACAGTACTCGAGGTGAGGCTCACCGATGCCGAGTACAGGGGCAGGATGACTTCCCTAGTCCTGCTCACCACACCGTTCCTGATACAAGCCAAGATGCCATTGGCCTTCTT
>PPHD01027852.1:0-11052 GCA_002909625.1 Bambusicola thoracicus
CTTGCTCAGACATCTCAGGAGCCTCGGTTTTCCCAGCAGTGTGCGTTTCTTGCCGTTTATCAGCATGTCATTTCAGCTGCTCATCGCGTGCGTTACTGTTTTCCCTCATTGTTCTTTGTACTTCCCTGAGCATAACTTAATTAAACAGCATTATCATACTGCTTATCTCCTGTATCTCTTCTCTCTTCTGATCGCTGCCAATTGTTTTACTTTTGTATCTGTTAGGAATTTGATAGCATAAGTTGTCAGCCTTTGGCCACAACAAAAAGAGACCCGTGAATCTTTATTCTCTGTTTTTCCTCGCAGCAAGTTCTTGATCTCTACAAGTTGTTGGTTTTGTTTGCGTGTTGTTTCTGTTATTTTAAGCCAGGGCTGCTAAAAAAAAAAACGGACAGAGTAAGCACGAATGTAGTTCATCAGTGTGTGTCATCCGCTGAGCACTGAATGCGTGCTCCGTGCTTGTTCGGGAACTGCAAGGTGGCTGTTCTGCTCTGTGCGCTCAGACACAAGGAGTTACTGCATAAAAGAAAGGGAAGTGTTTGCTTTGTTTCTTTGGCTGCCTTATCGCGACGCGTTCTTCCATCAGTTCACTTAATTTTTAGGGATTTTGTGCATGTGTACAGTTACCAGAAATAATGAACCATCAGCCTTACCTTTTTTATTTGTTATTCTGCTTTCAAACCGTCTAACTATTTTAGTGAGATATAATTTTTAGACTTCTCTGATGTTGCTGCTGTCTCCCGGATGCTTTATATTCCAGTTTGGATCAGCTTTTCAAACAAATTTGTGTGCTTCTGTGCATGGCTTCATTCCCTCCTAACGGTGTGTCAGCAATATTGTCACTCAGCAAGGTTTGTCTGCCTTCTGTGGGCTGACAGCCATCACGTGTTTGATTGTGTCCCTCTTATGCTTGTGGCATCTTGAAGTTCCGGGTGACCTCAAATACAAGAACCAGGGAGGTCTGGATCTCTTCTGTTGGTGAGATTGAGTTCGTTCAGGCTAACAGGGCTGTTATTCTTGAAGGAGTCGCGTGCTGCCACTGGTTTTATGAAATGTCTTCACGTTGTATTGCATTGTGGTAGCGGCTCAGCCACACGTTTGACAAGAAGAGCTTTCTCTGAGCTCTTGGAACTGAAGTTACCAGGTTGCTTCAGCCCTGCTGCCTTGGCATTTCTGTCTCTGCAGGTACCTACCCTTTACAGCCCCCTGGAATCACATCTGTTTGTTTTTGCTATAGACAATCTTAGCAAGATACCGAGGAAAGGACATGAGAAGTGTTTCAGCAATGTCCTTCAGCCTGCTGTTGGCTCATTTTAGTTAATCCTCTTCTAGTCTTGCACACTGCATGCAGAGTTGTCAGATATTATTAAAAACATCTGTAAAAAACAAAACAACAACAACAACAACAAACCCAACAACTCAACCCTAAACCTCCAAAGCCAATGCTTTCATAGCCTGTTTGGAAAACTTCCCCAATTTGGAATGCAATTACTTAAATTCTCTGCTGTTTTCTAATGTTGGCTGACAACTTCCTCACTGCCATGCAAGTTATGTTTCTATGTGGTGATGCCAAACTTCAGTTTGTAGAAGTTGGGCACCTAAATGGTTCCAAAGATCGGGGTCTCGGTATGTTCCCAAGTAGTACTAAATGAAGCCTGTTGAAATACTCAGCACTTCCACACAGTGAATGGGTGTGTTTGGATGGCAGTGAGGAGTGGTAAAGTGAATTACAACAGTTCCAAGCATGCTTGATGTTTTGTTGGATTTATGGCAAAGATAGATTTCTGCATTAAGATCATCCACAGTCAGGGTTTGGAGAATCAGTCTGGACAGTATAAGCTATGGGTTAATGTGGAAGGAAGGGTTAACAGTGTGAGAAGCTGAATAGGAATGCTGAAAGTGACAGGAGGCGCAACAAACCAGCAGAACTAAAGCAGGGAGGTCAAACCATGAGGAAATGAAGGAGGGCAGCCAACCCTCACACCGTGGCCAAGGGGGCTGGAATGAAAAGGCAGAGGGAAGTAGGTTAATGTGAAGAGCGTTTCTGCCAGCCCAAGTGAGTTGAAGTGGGTAGGGACTTAGTGCCGTGTGAGGTGTGTGCTCACTGTGTGACTGAGTGACTTTTCTCAGACAAGCTAACAGTGAGGATGCTCCTCATGTTGGCTGTTCCTGACCAGCAAGTCGCACAAAGCTTCTCTCAGTTTCCTCTCCATCTTCTCTTTTTTCAGTGGCTCTTTCCTAAAAATTGAATGCTTATTTGCAACTACGCAGGATGTTTTGTTAGAATTCGAGGCTACAGAGAACAGTATGAATTTGATGGTTTAAAGAGCTCTCAGCAATCACTTGCACGCTCTTTTAGCGAGATGGGTATGCGTTTTTCCATTTTTATGAAGATGAATGGGCTTCTCTCTCAGAAGCTGATTTCTGTCAGAACGTATTGACTCTATCACTGTTTTCATTCCACATGGTTTTGTTTGGGGAAGGGGTCTGCCTGTAGCTCGCTGAGCTGGGCAGGGAGCACCAGGCATCCCAGCGGGTTATTTCAGGTGTTCTGTGATAGGTAGGATGGATGGAAAGATGAAAGGAATACTGGAAAATCTTGGGTTCTTAGTGACTGATGGGTAAGTGCTAATTCCCCTCAGGTTTCTGTCACGGTTCTGTCACAAACACAGTGTCTGAGCTGCACACGGGCCCTGTGCTTTGAAGGCATGACTGCATTCCTCCACAGGGCCCCAGCAGCTTCTCTGGGCCAGGCATGTTGGGTGGCAAACTGACCTTTCATACTGGCTTTTTGTGTTTTCTACTGTACTGAGCGTAAATGTTGTCTGCTGTAGCTCTGCAGCCTGACCCATGCTAAAAACTAGCTGAAACACTGAGAGTACTGCTTCTTGATGATCCAGTCTGTTTCCCTCTTGGCTTATTTGCGTGGCATTCTGCGAACTCAGAGCTAAGAAAAGTTTCCAGTTAGTTGTTTACTTTTCATTGCAGTTACTTTTCATTGTAGAAGAACCTATAAAACTGCTTGGTGTATTGCTCTGAAATCACTAAGTTGAAAGTGCATATATACATCAGTATGCATAAAATACTGCCAAATTTGTGTTTCATAGGGAAGTTTTTACCTTTGAAGACGATGTTAGGACCAAGATACGATGATCAGGTTGCAGAAGAAAATCGTTTTCACCCAAGTATGTTGTCCAACTACTTAAAGAGTCTCAAGGTAAAGTTAAATTTTCTATTTATTGAAATGTTACTTTTGTTACTAACGTTTATTCAAATATTGCTTTTCAGGTTTAAGAAAAATGTTGTTGGTGGCTTTCTTGGGGACAGCTGTGCAGAAAAATTTAATATATATGTGTAGCAGAAATGCTAAATCATGGCTTGAATCAATGATTGAGCACCTGGTGGGAAGGCAGGGCCAACCCAGAGGAGCTCAGGTGCAAGCAATGCAGCTGAGTGGTCAGAAGGGCTGGAGCCAGGATCCAACCCCTCCTAGACCTCATTTAAGGGCTGGCAGTGGAGGCAAGGCTATCTTGTTGGAGAGCCTTGCCTGCCTGAGGCCTTTCAAGATTAAGCAGCTTTTTTTTTCCCCTTTGTTTCTGTGTCCACAGCTGCTGCGTTGAGCATGTCCTCACTTGCTGCAGCCTGTGACTTTGCTGTTCTGCTGCCATTACTGTGTTTTCAGTTGTATTATAGCATTACACTATGTATATATTTTATTTATGTTTTCAGATTTTCTCTGCAACTCCTTTGTTTTCTACTTGATTATAGGCAAGAATTGTTCAGAATTCTCCAACTTATTCACTGTGATATCACCAAGAAGCTCACATTTTTCTGTTATTAGTGTCACAACCTAGTAAGATGCTGTTATCAAAGTTCAGATCCTTTGAGTTTGTAGTTTTACAAGTGATCCTTGTGCAGCTATGCTAAGGTGCATTTTTCACTTGTAGTAGTGAAAGTATTTAAAAATGATAGGCATATTTCACAGAACTGCTGTTTATTGTCTCTGTTTAGCCTATTTCAGTCTGTCTCGTTCAGCCAGGATGTAGCTGTGTGCTACTGCACAGTTCTTATGAAAGAAGGCCTTTACAGCCTTTTGTGCTGTGCAGAGGTCCTGTGTAGAGTTGAGTGCATTCAGGGATGTAGGAGAGGGGATTTTGAACCTCCCAGACAGAGGAAGGCATGCAACCTAATTCTTTAATCTGTTTACTGAACTATTATATAGGAGATGGGCACCACTTGTTTAGACTGTGTTGTTTATAAAACTAATGGTAGAATTTTTTTACCTTTACTTTTGCTGTTGATCTAAGTTAAATAAGTTCAGAACTAGTCTGACAGTATCATAGCTTAAGTGCCAGAAGAGTCATGTGGCTAAAATATGAGAATCTCTTATTTTATGAATCTTATTTGAGCTTTGGTATGATGGTGAGCTACTCGATGCAGCAGCGATGGAGGTCCTCATGGGCAAACATGAAGCATATATGCCGAAAGTGGTAGGGTCTGCCTTGCTTCAATGCTGTGACTGTGCATCTAAATTCTACTTGGGCTCCTCTTTTATGTAATGTGGTTTTTGACTCCAGTCAGATTTAATGGGTGTACTTGGAAATTTTCCAAAAGCAAGCCTATTCGTGGTTTAAAGTAATATAAAATTGTGCAAATGTTTTAAAGTTGTAGAGAACTTAGAAGACTTGCTCAGAATTTGAGTTTTTGCTTGCTCCTGATTTATCATTTAAAAAGCCCTAATAAACCATGGGGAGTGAGCGTTCATGACCTTTCTACCACGCACATCAGTTGTTTTCATGTCTTCGGTGACTTTAGATGATTAGAGTCTAATAAAGCTGTTGTTAGCATGAGAATCTCCACTAATGTTCTCTTCGTTTTGGTTAGCAGAGCATATCCTTTCTCTCACTCTAATTTCAAAAAATCTACTAAATGTTTTTTGATATGCCAAGATAAGCAATGTGTTACCAGAGTGCTGTATTTCTAGCGTAGTAATTTGCCAGTGATCTGGCAAAATGAGGTGGACGTGCAGTTGAGGAAACCTAGAAAAGAGGATTTTTGCAAGAGAAAAGTAACTCATTGGGCATGGTTGTCATCGCTTTACTTCAGGGGGTTAAATGCTAATACTTTGCAGAATGAATCCCTTCTGAAGCTTTATTATGTAGGTCCATATAACTTACCTCTCGCGCTAGAAACTTCATCAGAAACTTCCATCGGGATTTTTGGTCATGATTGGACACTTGGGTTAACACATGTTTGGAGGTACAGGTTGGGCATTTAAGATAAGATGGAACTTTCCTTAACAAGCTTCCTCTGTGTTTTCCTTTTCTCCCTCAGAGCTGGTTTCTGAAAACCTCAGTGTTAGACACTCTTTTAATAAGGGATAGCAATTCCTTTATTTTTTATAAATGCCAGTACTGAAACAGTAACTTATTGTTCTCATTTAAAAGAAAATGCAGAAGCAACTGGTGACGCTGTTAATAATTTCTTTCTTTCTTGAATAGGTAAATTAGTTATATTTATGATTTATAAAAGTTAATTTTATTTCTGTTACGAAGAGCTAGGACTCACAAGAACGACTGTGCAGTTAATGCATTCAAGCTACAGTATTCCTATTAGGAAAATGAGTTACCAGTTCTCAGCCACATTGTTGGTTTCACAGATCAATTTAATCATTGATTTTTAAGCTGCTTTCCTCAAATGAAAAATGCAAGAAGGATGTCTGGGAGCCAAAGAGAAGTCAGTGTGTTTTGGTGTGTTTTCACCCTCCTGGGGAGGATGTTGTTTGATGAGAGACTTCTGGGGTCATGTAAAGGGAATCTAGCTGAGCCTATTTATTTGCATAGCAACGAAAGAGTGCATGCATAAGGGATTTGAAGTGTGAGATAGCTGGAATGAGAAACAGTGAGAGGAAGAAGGCTTTTATAAGCACAGGAGTTCATGGACTCACCAGATGAAGTATGGCTGAATGGAGATGGTATGAAGATTGTGGTTTTATTGATCTGTAGCTTGAAATTGTCACCTACATACAGCTTTACAGGTCTCTTCAGTCATCTTTTACAACTGCAAGCAAGAAAAAAAAAACAGTTTCATTGTGTTGCAATGCAATAAAATTTTAGTGTTGCAACAATTCTTATGAGAAAAATACATGTGCCTTAGTGAGAAGTTGCTCAACAACTTACTTTCTTCCAAAGCCATGCCATTTAATGATGGTGGGGTGTGGTGGACTGAAAAATGCAACTTATGTAAAATGTTGGATGGAAAAATAGGATTTTTTTTTTCCAATGGGTTACTAGTTTAGTTTGGTAGTTCTTGATTCTTAGCAGAAGCTGATTTTTTTTTTTTCTAGGAGCAAACCTATGAGAGCATGGCTGAGAGAATGACTAGGGTAGTTGCTGCGATGTCAGTGTTCAGGAGCACAGCAAAGCACCTGTGTGGTGACCATACAGGTACCAGAGTATTTCCTATATGTAGGAATTGTGATTGATCAGGCCATACGCAAGCACAGTCCAACCTCGGTTTGGTCACTGAAATGCTTCAGTTTCTGTGGTACCAATATTTCTTTGAGTGGATTTTGGAATATTGTAACTGGATACTTTGATTTCAGGCCTTATGTTCTACATGCCATGCATACACATACACGTATGTACGTGCCAGACATGCTTCATAGCTGTGGCTGAATTGTACCAGATACCCGTGTGGTGTACTGCTCCGTGAACTTTGTGAGAAACAGTCACTTCACACGGTCTTCATTTACATGTGAATGATTTGTCATAATTGTAAAGCAACAGCTGGATGGCAGTTCTGTACTTCTGAGTTTCCTCTCAAACACTTTGCTGTATTTCATCCTTCTGTTGAAATTAAATGCAATATCCCCAAATGCTTAGTGACAGTTTGGGTCTGAAATATGTTGTAGTGTTCTCTTCACTCCTCTGTATCAATCAGGAGACTGAAATCTATAAATGAATATGTTCAGAAGAGTAATCTCTAGAAGTTAAGGGAAAAACATGTGAGTATTTTTTGAGCTTAAATGTTTTGATATGAAATTAATTTTTGTGCTTTCCTGCATCTCAGTGATAACTTTTCATTGTAGGAGAGGTTTGGGGAAGTTTGGAGGCTTCTGGGAGCATCTGAAGCTGCTATTTGAGAATAGTAGAGATGGGGACTGGCTTTGAGTTTTCAGTACTAAAGTGGAATTGTATACCTTCCTTTGAAAGGGGAGAATGTTAATCTACGCTTTACAAATTACTCGCACTTATTTTAGCTCTCTGTTAACAACCTTTCATATTAAATGGTGTTACCTTTTTACCTTCCTGCTTTTATTAAACAGCTAATTTTCCTAACAACTCTTTTTCCTTCTGTTGAAGCTGTTGGATGATGCAGCATTTTCTTCAATACTAATTCTCATTTTGGAATGTCTTTCTTACTATGCTGCAATGGGATGAAAAATCCTCTGCTTTAAGATTGTTTTCATTAAATCTTTATCTTATTTCAAAAATTTTTTTCCCCTTAGCTGAGGATATCTTGGAGATGCTATATCTAACATCATATTTTAAATTAAAGAACAATTTATCCAGCTGAGCTGTGTAGAATCTAAGGAGGAGGGTAGTTACAGGCGCACTTATGTTGCTTATGTTTACTTATGTAGCAACAGAAGAGAGCAGTAGAGATCTTCAGGGAACATACAGCTGGTTCTTGTATCACTCTTTTTGCCTACTCTAACCACAGTACTGATAGGGTGCAGAACATGGAGCAGGGGTTAGAACTAGATGGTCTTAAAGGTCCCTTCCAACCCAAACCATTCTGATTCTATTATATGTTACTGTGCCTTTTTGTGGCAGGTCATGCTACTGGAAGACTGTGTGGGTTCTGGCCTGTCCAGTATCTTTATTGATGACCTCTGTGAGGGCATTGAGTATACCCTCAGTAAGTTTGCAGATGACACCAGGCTGGCAGGAAGTGTCAATCTGCCTGGGGTTAGCAAGGCCCTATAGAGTGATCTGGACAGGCTGGATCACTGAGCCAAGGCCAGTGGGATGAAGTTCAACAAGACCAAGTGCTGGCTTCTGCACTTTGGCCACAACAACCCCAGGCGGTGCTACAGGTGAGGGGCAGAGTGGCTGGAAGATTGTGTGGAAGAAGCATACCTGGAGGTGTTGGTTGATGCTTGGCTGAACATGAGTCAGCAGTGTGCCCAGGTGGCCAAGAAGACCAATGGCATCCTGGCTTGTATCAGAAATAACACTGCCAGCAGGAGCAGGGAAGTGATTGTCCCTCTGTATTCAGCACTGGTGAGGCTGTAGCTTGAGTACTGTTTGGTTTGGGGTCCCTCACTACGAGAAAGACATTGAGGCCCTGGATCGTGTGCAGAGAAGGGCAACGAAGCTTTGAGGGGTCTGGAGCACAAGTCTGACGGGGAATGGCTAAGGGGATTGGGATTGTTCAGTCTGGAAAAGAGGAAGCTCAGATGACCTTATCGCTCTCTACAATTACCTGAAGGGACGTAGTGGCAAAATGGAGGTCAGCCTCTTCTGCATAACTAGTGACAAGATGAGAGAGAATGGCCTTAAGTTGCGCCAGATTCAGGTTGGATAGTAGGAAAAATTTCTTCTCTAAAAGAGTGGTCAGGCACTGGAATGAGCTGCCCAGGGAGGTCATGGAGTCACTATCTCTGGAGGTGTTCAAGTAACGTTCAGATGTTGCACGGATGGATGTGGTTCAGAGGGAAATATTGGTGATAGGTGGACAGTTGGACTGGGTGATCTGGGAGGTCTTCTCTGACCTTGGTGATTCTATGATTCCCTACGTAGAGCTAATGCTTGTGTAGAACACTGGGAAGATATCTAAAGTTTTCATATAGCTATCTAATTTTAGATGAATCTTTCACCATTTTACCTTTATTTTTCCTAGTTGCTGTCCAGTATGTTCACCTAAAGGTGAGAACATGTTGTTCTAAACTAAACAGTTATTCTTAATTGGTTTAGGTCAGTGTTAGGGACCTACAGTGTAGCACCAGGAAATCTTGTATGGCCTTACTTGTGAATTAAGTAATCCCTGAGATGTTTGCTAAATGTCACTGAAAGTAGAGAGAAAGTAATCTATTGCCTTTTGTATACTCCCTGCAAAATTAATCACCGGGTAACGTGCTGCTGTCAGTCCATATGTTTAGCAGCTCAGTCGGCATGAAATAGTTGAAATTCCAGATGATGTGACATCGTTTTCAGGTGGGCCGCTACCGAAGTCCTTGTATTTCTGCAGTATGCTCATAGTAAACCATTCAGAATAAAATATACAGTGTTGAAATAAAGAAGGAGAGGAGAAATTTAGAACTAATTTGGATATCAGAGTACTTAGTGCTGCTGACACAACATTATGACACTTTTTAACATCTGATAAATAAAAATATTGTGAAAGTCTATCATAAGAACTTTGAATATCATGCATGATGAGCTCTGTGGATAATTGGAAATTTGCCTTTGGAGTCTACAGATTAATGTATCTGTGTGAAACGGCTGTGTCTGAACTGTATTCTAGTTGATGGGAATTTATTTTCTGTGAATTGTCTGGAAGCAGTGTTCTAAGGTGTAATTTGTCCTGCTGCAATTCTAAATTATTGCCAGTCTGTTTACTGCGAGGTGAATAAACCGATCAAAATCGTGTTAAGAATACGTGCTGGAGTTTTAAATATATTGAAGATGTGCTGTTCTTTTTTTTTTATGTTTTTGCACATGTAACGTGTTGCTGTGCTAATGTACTTTTAAGTGTACTACTGATGTCTTTTTAAAAAGACAACAGAATGAGGATTTTGTTAAATCTGCTTGTAAAACGGCCTTTAAAGAGACATCTGATTTCATGGTGAGGATCCTACTTGAAAGCATGATGTTCTGCTTTGTGACCAAATAGGAAGCCAGGAATACTTTCAGCATACAGGTATATTAGTGAGCTGTTTTTGTGCAGTCATAGGGGAGGTTTATGGTTGGAAGAAGTTTTGCTGAACCACGGATGAAATTCTACAGAATGGGGAAGGCTGGCATTGAGTCAGCAGGTTGCCATGCAGCTTTGTTTGCTTGTTTTGTTTTTCTGTAATTTCCTGTATCTATGACCTAAAGGAATGCGTTTCCCCAGAACTTGGAGTGAAGTGTTCTCAACCACTATTGTGAAATTCCCCTTGTTAACTTAAATGAGGAATCAGTAAATGCATGTTGGTGGTGAGCTGTGTGTAGGGTGCCACCCAGCGGAACTCCTGCTTTCTGTCTTGAGTTTTGAAATGGTAACTTCTGTAAAACGCAAAGGACACATTAGGATAATGGGTGAGGCAGCCTTAATTCAGGTACATCCTAACGTTGTGTTGTCAAAACTGCCAGCTCAGTTACCTGCAGCACCTTGCAAGATTTCAAGTTGTTTCATATTTCACCTCTGAATAGAAATTTTCTAGGAAATAAAGGGAATTTATATTTTAAATTTGGAAATGTTCATTTGTTTTGCGCTCTACTAAATGGGTAAGCTGAGGTAAAGTCTTTTCTTATCAGTGGATACTTACAAATAAGTTTCAGTAGGTAATTTTTCTTATGGTGCTCTCACTGTGTTGTTTTATGTAAAGTTGATGCGACTTCAGGTAATAAAGTTATGTCTTCTAACATGTTTAGGTAGTTTTTCAACAGATATTTTTTTGCTGTTAGCAGATTTTTCTTATTAGGAAATACTGGAAGAAACAAACTGAGGTTTTTGAATTGGTGACTGAAGCTAATTCAGGCATAAGCTTTCACAAAGAATGGCTGGTGGTAGAATGAAGCATATACAGATGTTTTGTGAACACAGTATTTGAAAGATTTCAAACTTGCAACAGTAGTTTGCTATCATTTTTAATTTGATTGTTATCAACAAATTAATATTTATGCACTAACGCTCAAACTGAATATATAATTGTTTTTATTTCTTAGGTTAAAATGGGTTTGTTGGTAGACTTGACCAACACCAATAGATTCTATGATAGGAACGATATACAGAAAGAGGGGATTAAATATATAAAGCTCCAGTGTAAAGGGTAAGTTGTCT
>PPHD01027853.1:0-11052 GCA_002909625.1 Bambusicola thoracicus
AGTGTTAAGGAGTGGAACCTACAATTTTTGATACCGCAATCCAGGGGAGTAACTCAGAAAAGGAAGCAGGAGGGCTCTGAAGGAAAGTCTTGGTTTTGGGGTGAAGGTTAGCTGTGCACTTTGTAAACTTTAGGTCTGGCCATTTGTAGCGTTTTGTGTTGGTTTTGTTTTGTTTATTTGTTTCTTGGGAAAATAGTTTTAATAAAGGGCCAGATTTACTACCACACTTGAGTGCTACAAATCATCAGTGTGTTGTAATACTCCATCTCA
This sequence comes from Bambusicola thoracicus, assembly GCA_002909625.1. Taxonomy (NCBI): domain Eukaryota; kingdom Metazoa; phylum Chordata; class Aves; order Galliformes; family Phasianidae; genus Bambusicola; species Bambusicola thoracicus. The sequence goes on from PPHD01027853.1 coordinate 271, forward strand.
GTGCTAACATGAAAACACAAAGGCTTTTGGGGCTGGACTTGACAGCTCAGGACTATTTTCTCTCTCCCTCTTCTGTTCCATACTCACTGATGCATCTCTAATAGGAAAAATGCAAAGTGTGCAAGTTGTCTTGGCAATGTGGCTCAACATCTTGTCATGTTGCACTATTATGTTGACTCTTCTGTACAGAGAGAGGGGGTGAAAAAATCCCAGAAGTGCTGTTCTGATTCAGGCAACCACTAAAGCAATTCCCCTTTCTTGTTGGCTGTGGGAAAAGGCTCTACAGAGATGGGCATCCCAGAGCCAGTCAGCTGGTTTGACTTAGGGAATGGAGTGGAAGAAAGCCAGTGTCATATTGCAGACCTAAGTGTCCTCAGACTGAGCTGTTGTTTTTCGTGCCTGCCTTCTGGTGCACAAGCAGAAGAGAAGGAGTTGCAGAATTCTGCTTCTAAAAACTGGATGAAATGATGGACCGTGATTATCGTAAAGTGGGAGAAAATGGGAGACTTCACCCTTTAGTTTCAAGACTTTTCAGGGGTAAATTTAATTATTTCAGTGTACTGTGGTTATGCCCACTAAAATACAAACTCCTTCAGCTACATGTGTCTCTCCACGTATTTCTGTTTAGGATATTTATAGAGTTCCACTATTGTGGTAGCTGTGCCTTTCACAATCCGTAATTCAGCACATCACTGATAGATTGATGATGGCCCCCTCCTTGCACAAAGGGAACCGAGACAAAGCACATACGTTTTGTTGAGCTCAGAGGATTTTCTTTCTCATGTAAAGAAGCGTTTCAGTATATACTTTAGTATTCTGTTCAGTCTATTTGCCGTAGTCTTGAAGAACCTCAGCACAATGATTCTGAAACATTAATCCCCATCCCCGCTGATGCAGCTGATGCTCTTATAGCCCCCACCTGCCTCATACCCCCGTAACTCCTGTAATGCAGCCTTAGCACAGTCTGCTGCAGATAAGAAATGGGACCCAGTCCTTTCCAGAAGCCAGAAATGCTCAGCTAAAAGGAGATTAAAAGGCTCAATGATGATGCAAAGGCCTTCATCTCCCTTCTTTCACTCAGTTGCAGAAGGGTTCGTAGCAGACCGAAGGCTAAATTCTTTGATCAGAGCACAGTCACACAGTTACTTCCTGACTTTTTTTCATGGGCTGTGCTTTCTGTAGCAATGCTTTATGAAAACGAGCGTGCTCTCTGTTCTACTTAACAAGAGCAGCAACAAATCACAAGCCTGTTAAGTTGTTGGTTTGCTCACGCGATGTGTTCCCTTGCTGAAAACACTACCTCGAGTCAAAGTAAGACTTAATAGTAAACTATATATTAAAGAGCAATGGAACTGCTCACAGAGAAAAAGTGTGTGAAGAACAACGCAGTAGCACATTGGAAAGCACTTGCTACAGGCTTAACTGGAAAAATACTGCATCTAGTGGCATTATTGTTTTCAGCAAGTTTGGATAAGGCAGAGCGCCATTCAGGTTCATTCTGCAGTTACTTTCCACCTACAAGATGTGTGGTCTAATGACTGCAGTGGAGGGACGGATGCCTCAGGGGGCTTGATGCAATCTGCTTTGCCATGAGCAGCAGCCTCGCTGCACACTGTTGGAACAGGGCCCTGGGATGATGCACTGGGGGACCATTCGCTGCTCTTTGCTCTCAAACCTTGGTTCAGCAGTTCTGATGCTGCAAATGATTAGATTTCCTTAGAAATTTCCAGAATTACACTTGCTTTAAGCCTGAATTTTGGCATGTGTGATTCACTGTTAATGCTTGTAGTGGAGCAATCAGCCTTCCTTTATCTGAGAAGGACAGCAGATAATGGAAGGGTCTCAATAATGTGGAAACTACACAGTGGGTCAACAATCGTATATACTGAGCCTTCCTCTGTGACGGTAGTGTCTGTGCATCGGCTTGGTGATACAGACTTTGGTGAGTAACTCACATAGTCAGGCAGAAAAGGCCTCTGAAGCTATTGCCTCTCTGCTGGAAACTATTTGGGTTCAGGCTGAGAGCTGGGGCTGTTCAGTGCATGGAGAAGAGAAGGTTCCAGAAAGACCTAATAGTGGCCTTTCAGTATCCAAAAGGGGGTCTATAAGAAAGAAGGAGACAATCTCTTTAGTAGGGTCTGTTGAGACAGGACAAAGGGAAATGGTTTCCAACTAAAAGAGGGGAGATTTAGATTGGATATGAGGAAGTTTTTTAACAGTATACATGTTTAAAGTAAGGGTGAGGCACTGGTGTAGGTTGCCCAAAGATGTGGTGGGTGCCCCGTCCCTGGAGGCTGGATGGGGCTCTGAGCAACCTGATGTAGCTGTAGGTGTCCCTACAGCTACAGTTCATTGTAGGGGAATTGGACTAGATGGCCTGTGAGGGTCCCTTCCAGCTCAAGTCTATAATTCTCTGATTCTGTGCTACTGTAGTCTTGCTGGAGTGCTTCGGGCTTTCAGAAGCAAATCCTTCCTGCAGAGCACCCCGCATCTCATTGTTCTATTCCCCACTGTGGCCATACTTTAATACTGTTGAGTCTGCATGACCGTATTCTCCCATGCACAGCGTGCTGCCCAGCGGCACTGCTGGTCCAGCACTGCCTAAGCTGGGAGGGTCCACACCTCCGCTCCCTGTGGTTGCCCGTCCTACAGAGAGTTGGGGCAGGTGGTCAGTCCGTTTTTTGTGAGGAAAAAAATCAGAGGATGTTTCACCACCATATTATTACCCGACGTCACCAAGCCATCCATCTCAAAGTAATGTGGTGCCTTTGCAGGGAAGGCAAGAAGTCCTGAGGGGTTTCAGGCCCTCAGATGATAAGGCCTATAATGCCAGTCTGCCCTTGTTTGTAAAAGGGAAATTCTTCCACGTAAATCTGGTAGCTGTTCTTCTGAAATATTTAATTCCCTAATGGGTGAAGTTTATCTCTTTAGAGATAGCCACTAAACCCATATAACACAGCTTTGGGGTTGCTGGGGTGCTCCTGTGGCTGGCTCAGAGTATGCCACCCATCAGGGTGGGTCACACCCTGGTGTTGGCAAAGCACTGTGAAGCTCTCCAGGGAAAGCGCCCTACATCCATAATTCATAGTGTTTAAGGCCAGAAGGGACTATTAGATCATCCAGCCTGACCTCCGTAATACCCGTCATAGCATTCTGCAGAGTAATTTCTGCTTCAGACCTGTACGCTGTTAGAGCTACAGCGTCCCTTTTAGAGGAATGTGTAGTTTTAACCACATGACTCCAGAAATGAAGATCCTGTGTTTCTGGGTGGTAGTTTGGTCTAGCAGCTAATGGCTCTCAATGGCTTGTGATGAATAATAGAAAAAAATGCATCTTGTTTCCAAGCTAAGTTTCCAATCATTAGATCTCACTGTGCTATTGTCTACTTGAATAAAGAGCTGTCTGCTATCAGATCTTGATCACTTCATCTGGAGACAATGGAGAAAAAAAGAGAAGCTCTGTGTTCCCCAGACGAATTACAGTTTTTTCTGTACAAATAAATATTATGCCTGCAGAAGGGACTTGGTATTTGTGAAAATTAACAGAGCAAATCCCTTCTAATACGTTAGCAAACACAGCTTAAAGCCTGTTCTTCAGTCAGGAAGAGGAATCAGCCCCTGCCTTAGAAAAGGACTCAGCTGAAATAGAAATTGATATTACGACTATGCAGAGCGCTTCGTCAGACCACAGATGCAGCTGAACTCAGCCTTGGGCCAGAGGCTGAGTGAGTTCATGAACTTCAGCTCAGGCTGGCAAGAATTCAGCTGTGAGAAATGCTGCTTCTCCTCCCACAGCACCGTGCTCCCTCTGTACATGGACCATACAGGGCCACGGAGGAGAGACGGGAGCAGAAGGAAACCATTTGCATCTACTGCCACCACTTCTTCCTGAGGGAGCATTCAGTTCCCCTTCCCCACTTTTCTCTCTGTGTATGAGGATGATGGATGGCTGTCGTCTCCCAACTGAGAAGTCCGTGATGTAGTCTGCTGCCTTCTACTCTCAGTGCATGAGGCTTTGGATTGTTCCTGTCCAGAGGAAATGTAAATAAGCAAAATACTTCCCAACCTATTAGATAACATTTGTTTTTTGGGGGGGAGGGAGTACTTTGCTAGAACAAGCCATCTCCACCATAATTTCATAGGAGATATATGTCAGAGGTTTCCATCACTGCACCTTCTGCCACATCTTACTGTTCCTATTCCATGAGGCCAAGGAGATGGAGAGAAATCAGTTAAAAACATCCCAGTTTGTTAACACGTATGACCCTAGAGCAAAGGGGCCCATGGTGTCAGTTCTGGACCTGGGCAGTGTTCTCTCACCTGGAGCTTTGTTAGCACATCAGTCCCCACCTGCCGTTTTTGAAGAGCCTGGTTGCTGCTTTTTGTTCCAGCCCAACCTCTGCTCGTTGGAATAGATGTTCTGAAAGAAACCAAACCCAGTGGAAGTTGGAGAGAAAGGGCACATGCATGTGATACTGAATTTATAGGAGCGTTACAAGGTATTGCGTAAAGTGAATAGCACGCTTGTTTGAAAAGCTTAGGTCATAGCTTTGTGAACTCCTGTAAGTTTTGTTAGCCACCAGAAAGGATATGTGCTCCTATTTCCTTGGCTTCTTGTTCCTGTCCTCTTCCTTGTCTGGACACGGAAGATGATGCAGGTGCTTCTCTGGCTGAAAAAAATACAGCAAACCAAGACTTGTTAATCTTGGAGGGAGTGAGGTGAACTTGAATTACCATGTGTTTGAGAGAGGTACTGAGATGAGAACCAGCAGTCTGCTAACTTGCTGGGTGCAAGTTTTGAGCTGTCTGTAAGGAGCTTGCTTTACAAGGTCCAAAACCTGGTGCTATGGAAAGCAGTTGCTACCTATCCCCCTGGCCATGCTTCCCTTGCGGTTGCATGCGGGAAAACAAACTGAAACACTGAGCCCATAAATGTTTTGATAAACCAGATGGATCCCCTGCCAGGCCATCCGATTTTATTTGGTTTTATCTCTGCATTTCCTTTATAGCCAATTTCTATTGCATGTCTAATGAAACGGTACTGCTGCTATTTGCTTGGGTAATTGTCTTTCCCCACGCATTGACTGGCATGTTGGCAGATGATGGATGGCCTCAGGCTGCTGTGTAAAAGACTCAGCGGTGGCAGTGCTTGCAGGACTGTAGCAGATGCTGCGATGTTACTAACACGGTGTGCTGGGTTAACATTAAGCTGTAACGCACGCAAACCTAAGTGCCACGGATTTCATTGAGATGGCTGGCCTGTAGTCATCACTCCAATCTGAATGCTTTGTAATACTGCAGTAGGCATTTCCCTCGTCCCACTTGTAACAATTTCTTTGCTATGCGAAGGCCTGTGTAGCGCTTACGGAAGGGTGTTTTATGTGGATATTTGTTTTCAATAAGTATATAAAGAGATATCCATCTAGATGTATAATAAACAGCCCATAAAGCAGCTTGACTCTGCGTGGAAATTTGCAGCTGTGTTTACATAGCCTGACACTGCAATATCCATACATCATCCCTTCCTCAAGGAAGTCTTGTTTCTCTTTTATCTCTTCTCATCTTCTAAGGGCTCCAAGTTAGAATTTCCTTTGCTTTCACATCACCAAAGTTTACCATTACTCCACTGCGTCTGCTTCTTAGCAGCTGTTATGGAAACAAGACAGCTTAATAGTGTTGTGCTAACTCGATCCAGCGGCACTTGGAAGAGGTAAACTTGAACTTCGGCACCACTGGTGGGAATGTGACTTGAATTAATGAACATCTGGGTCAGGTTTAGCCCTTGTTTTCCTCACACCAGCAGGCTGCTAGTCTCACTGTCTCCTTGGTGGGAGCTGTGTTTATAGGAGATCATTGACATGTTCTTCTCCAAACCTCTCCAAAGACGATAACAAGACCTCCTGTGTGAGGTCTGGTAGGGATTAGTTTGTTCTTTGACTGAGTCATCTAGAAGAGCCACGCTTATTTGCTGACAACCCTCTGGTGCAGAGTTACACTGTGTGCTTCCTCTAGAGACTGCAAAGTATTTTACGGGTCTGAATAACCTCATTTTTGCAGACAGACACACTGTGGAGAAGGGAGGAAGGTGGATTAAGCAACCTGAGGGGCTGTCCAGAAAAAGAGAGTTGTTTGCTGAGATTTAAGTCCAAAGCAATGTTACACAGATTGAAAGCATAAACTTGCCATTAGCCTAAAGTAAATAGCTCTTCCATACGTTTGGTCTACTCATCCAGTGTATTTTAAGTTACACCCATCATGCTGGTAGTGGTCAGAAATCTTTGTAGAAAAACCCTGGAGGAAAAGCACTGCGCTGTTTTCCTCCTTGCTCAGACCCCAGATATTTGTCATGTTCTGCAGAATTGCTGATAGGTCTCTAAGAATTAATTTTGGTTCCTCATCCTGTTTAGGAAATGCCCTGTCAAATGGGACTGCCTGGCAAAGTGGTTTACATCTCATATCCTTCCAGTACTTAAAGGGAGCCTACAAGTAGGAGGAAGATCGACTTGTTACATGGTCTGATAGTGACAGGATGAGCAGGAATGGCTTTAAAGCAAAAGTGGGGGGACGTAAGGAGGAAATTCTTTACTCAGAGGGCAGCGAGGCAATGGCACAGCTGCCCAGAGAAACTGTGGTGCCCCATCCCTGGAGGTGCTCAAATCCAGGTTGGATGGGGTCCTGGGCAGCCTGAGCTGGTGGTGGCAGCCCTGCCCAGGAGTTGGAGCTGAGTGGGCTGTGAGGTCCCTTCCAACCCAAGCCATTCTGTGATTCTGTGGCGATTCTATGATAGTATGGCTTACAGAGCTCCACTCTCAAACTGCTTTATTCCAGGTGCTCACGCTTGACTTCTGTATTACTAGAACAGATTAAACTTGGATTTCATAGCAGTTCCTAGCACGTCCTGCAGATGAGGATTAGTTGGTCAACTCCAAAGTATTGTTTTGAAAATGTGGCATGTTTGGAAGCAGCTTCCAACACAGTCAGTGAACGCTGTCCTTGTTGGCAGTGTGGGATCACATTAACAGTAGCAATATTCATAACAGTGATGCTTCACAGAGTGGATCACGGGTTGCCCAAGCAGGTTGTGGATGCCCCATCCCTGGAGGCGTTCAAGGCCAGGCACAGGCTCTGTGCAGCCTGGTCTACTGGTTGGAGACCCTGCACATAGCAGGGGAGTTGAAACTTGATGATCACTGTGGTCCTTTTCAACACAGGCCATTCTATGATTCTATGATAAGATGCCTCAGTTGACCAGGGTAATTCATTGATGGCTAGTCTCAAATCTGTGTGAGTGTGTCCTGCAGTATGCATGGTGCTCAGCCTTCATGGCCTTCCTCACCCTTGCTGGGACATTACAGGGTGGCTGCACTCACTTTCCCACAAAGCATCCTTCAAAACACAATTGGGCAGCACGCAAGTAATGAAAAACACTCCCAGCATAGGATCAATTTTAAAGTTCTGTTTCATGGATTTTCTAGTGTGTCTGTTTTAAAAGACTTTCCAGCCCTTATTTTAAGCTAGATATCATCGTGGCCGTTTACACTCATGCATGGGCCATGCAGCTGAGCACTTGCATATGCTGCTTTCTGTAACTGAATGGTGGTTTCTGTGTGCATAGTCTGGAAGGAGATTCTCTCTGCTTCTCTGCCATGTGCTCTTCCTTCCTGCCCTCCTGCCACCTACAGCTCTGTATGACTCTTCCTACTCCGTTGCGTGCTGCAGTGACCGCCAGCTGGTCGCTCTGAGCTGGCACTGCTGGGACCTGGCTTGCAAATGCCAGCCATCGTTGCTTGGGGAATGGCAGCCTGGCGGCACTCCAATCTTCTTTCTGGACCTGATCCAGCCATTTACTGTGAAACTTTTGCTCCTCTTGGACTTAGCAGCAATTTTCATCCCTGTGGGTGATTTGCCTGGTACCAGATAGAGAAATCCAATAAAAAACCCTGGGAATTTGCTCTGTGCTCAGTAATGCGTAGATACTACTGTGCTGAATCCTGTTTCTTCTGTAGCAATATACAGGAGACTGTAAAACCAATAAAATCTGCTTTAACCTGTGACCACAAATAGTTGGGGCTGTGCAGCAGGAAGAAGTAAAACTACATACACTGGGAATTGAGCCAGCGTCCAGCTCTGAGGATCAGTAAGTAATGTTAGAAGACAGATAGGAGAGCATTAATTTTACTTTCTGCTTCGCTTGTGGGCCAAGGCTGAACTTCTTTCTTCCCTGCATGTTGCTAAGACTCTTCTCCTTTACGTGCATTTAGTATAACAAACCAAACAAGGTCATTTTTGCTGTTGTTTGGGCTGATCTCCCCTGCTGCACCCTATGCAACTCCCATCCCCACAACGTGGGCCATGTGGCACTCTTTGCCTACCCTTTGCGCTGGTGTGAATGTTCTCAGAGGGACTCCTCACTGGATAACCCCCAGGGCCATGGAACCACTGTTTTAGATGTCTGTTGGTTAAATAAGTGCCATGCAGCAGGTTAAAAAACTTGTTTTCTTCGCACAGAGGGAAACATCCATCTTAATGTAGCTGCTCTGACAGAAGTCATGGGAGCGCATACGAGCTGTTCCTTGGGATGGAAACTGCTGCTGCTGATCTTTGTCACCCTCACATGAGCTACCATTTTTTTCATATATATTTTAATGTAGAATGTGGGAAATCAATCAGAGGCTGAGGTAAAAGGGAAACCTCTGAAAGCAGTGGGTCACACAGAAAAACACCCTTTCTCCATTGCCACGTAGCCATTTAAAGAGGTGACCCACAGTAGAAGGCCCAGCAATTTGACCTTTCGCCTTTGCAAACATGCCTGATGTTAGAGGTGAGGATCCACCCAATTCCCACCATTTTGTGGCAGTCAGGGATCCAGCTTGTGGCCAAAAAGCCCGTCGGGGCTGGCGGAGCTGCGAGATCTCCTGTTTAGCGGGGAACAAAGACCAGGCGGAGAGGCAATGCCAGGGAGCTAGGCCTAACCCCCAGCTGCCCCTCCCTGACACAGCTCCATACCATTCCCTCGGGCGCTGTCGCTGTTGCAGAGAGCAGAGCTCAGCACTGCCCTTCCGCTCCCTGTGAGGAGCTGCAGCTGCCATGAGGTCCCCAGCACCAATTCTGCCATGCAAACCCACAGCCAGGCCTTGAGAAAGTCTTGGCACCTGGCATGGCTGTCCTGCTTGGCCACATCTTGCCATGACCTTGGATCATCTTAAGCAGGTGTTGTAAACTGCCTCTTTTCCATTATCTTTGATAACGTTTTATTAGTAATTGCTGTGATTAGCTATAATTGCCTGTGTCAATAGAGTGCCATGAGTGGCAAGGGTAAGCATTCAGCTGGTTTCTGCATTGTGGAATCCTCAGGAGGGTGGAGGTTGTTTAGTAGTTTGTCACTGCTGTCTTTCATAATAATGTACTTCAAGTTAATTAAAGCTTCAGCTTACGAAAAGGTAGTTGCATTGAGAATATTGGACTAAATTTGCCTTTCTGAATTAGATCTAATGTCTCTTTTAAGGCGATTCCAGGCTGTAGCGGACTTCAAGTAGCTGGGACCCCCAGGGACTACAAGCTGCATTACCCAACTGTGCTTTGAAGAAGCAAATTGTGTCCAAGAGCATGCCCGTCACTAACTGTGACCTGAATAATTCATCCAAGTAGCAGAAAACTTGTAACACCTGAATAGGGAAGGAGCTGGCTCCTTGGTTTGTTGCTTTTAGAAAATCAGTCCCAACATTGTCCTAGACTGAGAATTTCTATTTCAGAAATCCTTGGCAAAGAGGTAAGGCATCTTAGCAAGAGGTTATTTATCACGGGGTGGAACAGAATTCCCACCCCAACTGGTTTTGGTTTCCTGACTCTTAGACAATCATTAGGGTTGGGAAAGACCTCTAAGATCACCGAGCCCAACTGTCAACCCACCCCCACCATGCCCACTAACTGTGTCCCTCAGTGCCACATCTACCCCCTTCTTGAAGATCTCCAGGGACAGTAACTTCCCCACTTCCCTGGGCAGCCTGTTCCAATATATTACCACTCTTTCAGAGAAGAATTTTTCCTAATACTGAATCTGAAAACAGTGTTCCTCCTTTAACCCCAAGCAAGATGAGAAGTGGCAAAATTGCTACTTGGGTATTTACCAGATATGTTTCTGGATTAAATCCCTTTGTCCAAGAGGCTGCAGCCTCCTCTGAGCTCAGGGACTTTCATATCCCAGTTTTCTCCCTTCAGTCTTCTTCATTGGGCTAAATCGGGTTCTTCACAACTGCTGAGGTTTGAGGAATGTTAGGAGGCTTTTTGGGCAGAGATAAATGTAAAAGCTGTGCAGAAAAGGATTGTGAAAAATTGCATCAATGCAGATGCACTTTGCCGCATGCCTCTGCAGTTCATTTCTTCCAGCTACATCAGTTATCTTGAATAGATATAAATTTAGGACTTAAGCCTGTGATAATTTAGTATATATGATGCATGTGCACATAATGCTACCTCAGAATGCCTTTTCATTGGGTCTGATGGACGGTCTTGCCGTACGCAAACCCATACGCCTCTTAAAGCTCTGCTCTTCAGATTCCCCTCCCGGGTTATTGGCTCTGTGGTTACTATCAGGAGGTGGGTGACCAGCTGACTTAGAATCACAGAATGGCCTGGGTTGGAAGGGACCTCAAGGATCATGAATCTCCAACCCCCCTGCCAGGCAGGGCCACCAACCACCCCATTTACTAGACCAGGTTGCCCAGGGCCTCGTCCAACCTGGCCTTGAACACCTCCAGGGACGGGGCATCCACAACCTCTCTGG
>PPHD01027855.1:0-11050 GCA_002909625.1 Bambusicola thoracicus
GGCTTTGGAATGGCGTATTTCTCAGAAATATGATGGCAACCAATGGCTTTTGGAGAGTCCAAATAATGATTTTCTCAATCTCCAACACACGTTCTTAATTCTGTCACATCAGATCTGAAGACACTTCATATGTTTTGTATACAAAGCTCTTGATATTGAAAAGGTTTTCAGAAATTGTACATAGGAAGTGTTAACATGTTAACTTTTTCCTTGTTATCTACCTTACCTGAGATTTCATTAGGAAGTCATAGATTTTAGTGACAGTCACTGGTCGAGTCATGACTGTGCTGGGAGGAATGGGACCAAGGTTGCATCCAGCCCATTCTGTGACTGCAGCACGAGTTCCATCCGGACACAAGAGTTCAAAGTCAACAGCTGTATAACCTTTTGCCCAACCAGAGCTTTCCAGATCTGAAAAGATGAAATGAAGGAAAATCCTTTTGAAAAACAAATGCAGAAGACAAGGTGAATCTCACACAGTGAGAAAAACAGAGAGGAAGAAGCTGAGTGAATACGCACGCTGCATATTCATCTATTGAGAATGCAAAAGGAATTGTTGGGTGCTTTTCCCTGAGGAAACAGGTCAAAAATTAGCTTCAGTTCATTAGAAGATAACTGCAGAGTAACATTAAAGCATAAAAACAGCTTATGTCTCATCTCCATCTGATCACTTCCTGAATACAAAGAAATTCATACTGCTTGTCCATGCTTCCTCAAATAAACTGCTCACTGCTGCACGAATTCCTGTGGGTTTCCAGGTTCTTATATGCCTGCTTGACTTTACAGATATTTCTCTTTCATAAAGTCTTCTTCTCCTGCTACTGAATTTGACCTGAGTTGAATTTCAGTGTACTTTATCAGATGGAACAAAATGGTTCCCTGTATTCTCACCTCTATGAAAAATAGCATACTTTGGCTCTTAGACCAGCAGTAGTAATTTAAGAGACTGAGAGGATTTAAGCTACTGTAACTGAAACCACTTCCACCCACAAAATTCAGCAGCTAGACTTTTGCAGACTTCAGTATTTCCTGGAATTTACTTATTTTTCACTGCAGCAATGAAATACTTCGCAGTATTTTTACCTACTAAAGTACCTGGACTATTTATTCCAGAAAGTATTTGTGAAACAAGAATCATAGGATGGCCTGGGTTGATAAGGACCACAGTGATCGTCCAGTTTCAACCCCGCTGCTATGTGCAGGGTCACCAACCACCAGACCAGGCTGCCCAGAGCCACATTCAGCCTGGAAAGAAGTTGCCATCGTGAAGCTATAGAACATCTCTGAGCACGAGTAGCCCACACTATCTCCTTATTTGCTGTTTTCATTCTTTAGACTGATTAAAAACAACGGGTACATGCTCTGTACGTGCCTATGTGAGAAGGTCCAGTGGGAAAAGACACTTTTTATAGCTTTGAGCCTTCCAAAAACTAGAGTAGTCTCCAAGGATGATTTCCCCTCCTGTCCTCAGCAAACACATTCATCTCTGCAGTCAGTGATTCTTCCTCTTTCCTCATTGAAATTGAACATTACCTTAACTGTAAGCATTACCTTAACATCTACATGCAGGAAAGTTCCTGTACATTTTTAGTTTTGAACACAATTTCATGAACTTAGTTCAAACCTGTACACACTGATCCTTAGAGGTCACAGTGTGGAAAATGTTAATAGTTTACACTGTTAAATTAGAAGAAAATATCTGATCTCACTCTCTATATTCCGGAGTAGGTTTGAGTGTTCCAGAAAAGCTACATCTCCAAAACTTCTTCCACTGGGATTGCCAACTAAGCACCTAGTATAGGAAGAAAAGAAAAAGTCAGAGATAGCCATTACAATGACTGAGGCTTAGACAATCATTGGAAGCTAAAACAGGAGCAGCTGAAAACATCTTCATCTGAAGTTATTTGGTCATTATATGGAACAAGTTAGTGATGTCAGTATGGATCTCAACAGGCACTGTTCATGTGTTTGTCAAGACAATTCCATTTATCTCTTAAAGCAGCTCCCAAGTCAAAGTTGCAGCACAGCATCCAAGTAACCCCACCTGTGCCTAGCCAGGAAAGAATTTAATTCAGCTAAATGAACTACAGATATTCTACGAAAGCACTTTCACCTTAAATACTCCTTTTCTAGGAAATCTTCAACTATTTCTAATTTAAAATATATATATATAATAACAATGCAGTCTAATCGCTGCTTATAGCCTACAGTGCTTATTACTACATAATCTCTACCCTCTGATCTTCTAAGTATCTTTCATCTCTTAAATAAGTTGGTTCCAACACTCTACACCTTACATGTTTGGAAGTATTGTCTTGTTCCATAAAAAGTTACATGAAAGTCATGAACCATCTGAACAAGTCATAGCAACTGCAGCCTAAGCAAAATACATGCTACCAAAAGTCAATACAGCCAGTTGCTTAACAAATGAAAAAACTTCCATAGAAAACCATCAGCAAAACAATAAGCCAATCCTGGCTATTGCTCCATGTTTCTGACTTTGGAAAAAAGTATTACCTGAGTGCTCCCATATTGCCATAGTAGTATTCATTGTGACTGGCAGCACATCTGCTGGATACTCGAGCTCCTTCCACCTCACTGTCTCCAATGCAAACTTTGCACAGGTTTCCATCTGCTCCTGGCATGCAGCCCTTCCAAAAGTAATTCTGGTAAGCTGAGTAGGAAAAAACCTGAGGTGAAATAAGGGAAAGTCTCTTCTTCCATTGGAAGAATTGGATTCCATCTTAATAACTGATGGAAAGAGGCCTAAATGGCATGAAGAATCACACGTACTCAGATACGAGGAATAGTTGTCTCAACAGCCTTTGAGACTGCACTTGCTGGCCAAATGACTAATCAGCTCTTTCTTGGGTAAAGAAAAATGGCAAAATGATAGAACTAAGCAACTCAAGAAAGCAAACCAAGCTGTAGCATAAGAGGTTGTTAACTACGTAGATCATACAGTAGGTGGCAACATCTCTATTCAAACCTAACTCTTGAAAGCATTAGCAACTGGAACAGCACTTTTTTCTCCTATAACATGATGGATAGAAACAGGGAATCATCATCCTTCAGAGTCTGGAATAGCAACACAGATAAACTAAGCTGAGCACAAGCACAACACGGCAGGATCAAGAGGCAAGACAGTGAGTTAAAAGAACAAGGTGGGGGAAGAGTTTCCATTACAACTGTACTTGGTCTTCCTAAAATATTTTTAAGATAAACCTAACCTATAACTTTTTACATCAAGAACGTAAATTCATCTGAGCTAATCAATTAGATAACTTAATCAAGAAAGAGACAGGGAAATTGACTTTTCAAGTATAAAACAGAATCAGACACATAAAGCTCTAGGAGTGGATACTTGCGTCTTTTGATCATCCTCCCTTTTGCAAGTAGGCACAGGTACCACTATTATTTATAGTGCATCTGCTTGCAAAGGAACATCAAATGTACTCTAGGAAAAATCCACTACTGAAAAGAGAATGCTATACAGGAACACATAATAGCAAATATGAACATCTTCAATGACATGCAAACTGAAAACCTTTTAATCTGCCCTCACAGACCCTTGTCAATCTTACTTCCAAACATTAGGCTTCAGACTTCAAGAGTCTACTTAGATAACCCAGAGCGACCCATACCAGATCCAATATCACAGTTTTCAGTAACGTTTTCCAGAGCTCCCACTGTGTATCTGGAAAGAAGTAACCATCCTCCAGGACTATACAAGTGGCTGTGGCATGATCGCCTTCCCCGAAGGTTATGGATGTTAATCTGTTTGGCATTTTTCTTAGCTAGGGCTATAGCATAAACAGGTGACAGTCCTACAAAACAATGACAGCAACCAGTTATATAAAGGCAATGAAGTATTCCAAACAGGCAGAGCCCAAGTCTTTCCTCCCTCACCCTGTCACGACATTTTGAGTTAATGGTGGATCATCTGCATTCTTTGCTTAGCACACAGCACCCTAGCAGCCATACATCATAGTGAAATCTCTGAATATGCAGTGCAGTTTCTTTCCCAAATGAGCATGCAAATACATCCCAACAGAAACATTAGAGGCAGCCTCAGGAAAAATTGAGATCTTTTGTCTTTTCAAAGTTTTCTCATTACCTTTGTGCTTTAGATGAAGGTTCATCATTTCCTCTGTGATCTCATCAGCTGGAGCACAAACCTGCCCTGGAGAGGGGAGACAGTCATTAAGGATCTTGCAACTGCTGTCATTCCTATTGCATGGCAGCACCCCATCAAAAAACTTTATAACCTTGCAATCCCCTCTTGAACCATTTCAGTATATCTGTCCCTTTTATGGAAGAGATATAATACACAAACAGATCAAAAGCTACAGTTAGTGGAAGAGCTGAGAAGAGTACCTGGATAAGTGTTTTGTTATGGAAGCAGGAATCAATACATCACAATGTGTCAACATTTAATTATATTTATATAATGCACACAAGAACTTACCGTAACATTCTGCGGCTACAGGCACCAATCCACACCTCCCAGCAATGTAGACATGCGTTGCATCCAGACTGACTGCATCAGCCTCACTACTCTGTCAACAGCATAACAGAAAATAACACAAACAGGACTTGCGTTAATCGTGTAACCAAGCAGCTGTACTTCTCCAATGGTTGGAAATTCCACTCCATGAATTCTCTGTCATTCCCACTGCTGCCTCTAGCATACAAGAGTTTTTTCCTCTTGTTCAGTTTAGGCAAGGACATGCATACTCTGTGCAGATTATCATATTCTCTGTTCAGAGGGACCCTCCTACCTTGATCATTTCAATGCAGTTTGCCATGGAAGTTCCTTGGACACAGACTAGTGGGTCAGATTTGATGCTCAGTGCCCACTCCTCACATTTGCGAAGCTCAGCATTGCTGATGCAGCACCAGCGCACAACACTGTTGTCCAAGGAGCTCCCTGCATTAGAAAGGAGCACAGTGAGACCACGTCAATCATACAACAATCCTCATTAAGGGGATGCTTCAGTTTATTCACTTGTGTCACGCAGGGAAGAATAACATAGGACATCTACAGTCCTGAAGAAGACTTCTTACCTTCGTGACCTAGTCCCTTAAGGAGAGCTACGTAGTCCAGACCAAGGACATATGCAATTTCTAGCTGTTCCTCAAGAAGTTGCAGGTGCTGAGTGGCATCTCGAAAGAGAAGGTTCTTTCCTCCAAAGGAGGATGAATTGAAAAGTTCAAATCTGGCTCTTTCCTTTCCTTTTCGACCAAAGAGACGCTAGGACAAAAGCAACATTTTTAATTGCAAAAAATCATCTGATCCTTTTAGTGATGGGCAGCCTCACTCCCTTCATCCATCATGCCAATGGCTGTAACAGCGTTCAGGGTCCCAGTATCCATCACACCGTGACAAAGCCCACAGATACCACAGTGACTGGATGGTTACAGTCCTAAAAATATATTGCCTGAGATTCAGTTTCCCTTTTCTGAAGAATTTTGTCTCTCATCTTAGTTATCCAAACTTACTGGGCTGTGCTCAATGTCTCCTGCCCTAAAAGGGCAACTAAAGTAGTTTGGCTGAACGGGAAACGTTTGTGACAGATAACTGCAGTAACAGATGTCTTGTGTTCTACAGTGGGAAAGTACTACGCGCAAAGTAGATCTGTACAGCTTGATGGAAGGGTAGCATGCACTGAAGAACGTATTGGAAATATTATTCCATAGCCACTATTATGTATAGTAGAACATAGCTAAGATACGTGCCAATAAGCACATAAGGACATACGAAGATCTCTCAAAGAAGGGATTTTGCACTTCTGCCTGCCCAAGTTCACAGGATAGCACAACTCACTGGGTTGGTATTATTCAGTTTGCTGTGTTATTTCAAATGTGAGCTCCACACAAATACAGAAGAAAATCCTGCGTACAGAGATACACAACTTATAATATCCACTCACTTGGATCATGGTAAGAAATTTGTTGGTGATCTTCTGGAAGTTGTGGCGGGTGATGATGCCACGGCCAGGCCCCTTGCCCAAGTTACAGGTGTTGTATTTGCTCAGCTCAGCTGTAGTCCCATCAGGACATAAGAGTTCATATTCTTGTTGTTCTGACTCTAAAACAACGGGACGTTCATGAAACCATTAAGTGAATATGGCTTAGCAGTAAACACAGAGATGGAAGGTAAAATGCTTTTCAGAGAAATTTGCTAACATTATGCACTAGCAGCACAGCATACCAAGCACATGTGGGAAAGATGTCTTTGATACACTCTAACTATAGAGAGGGACTTCATTTAGAGTTATTTCAAATACTATTTAAATTGTTGCCCTGTAGACGTGTTTGTTCAAAAATACTTATCTACGTCTACAATTGTCAACCACCTTCCAAAATGCTAACACAGATATCAATACAGACATACGAGAACTGTTAATACAAGCAGCTCAATACACTGAAAGTTAATTAAGGAATCTTAACAGTCAGAAAATCAACTGGCAGCTGCATCAGAGACTTTAGGCTAAAGAAATCACCTGCATTAAAATGGCTGTCTGCTCCCATCCTATCAATCTCCTTTTCTGTTTTCCTCTGACTTGTGCAGAGAGCCAAGAAATACCACCGAACTGCTTACAGTGACAGACAAACTACAAACACATCTTCCAAACTCCTATGTAGGAAAGGGCAGAGACGAAGGTTAAAAGAAATCTGAGTTTTTAGGAATACCTGTGGCTCCCATAATTGCCAGGTGATCTAAAAATGCAACATCTGCTACTCCATCCTTCAAGCACCTGCAGGAAGACAAATGCCATCCTATTAACATGTCAGCTGCCTTTTCTCTCCTCACTAGTTCTTTTTCCCTAAAAGGTGAATCCAATGCAGGTTCAAAACAGACAGTTTACCTGAAGGCTCCGTCAGAGTCATAGAAGGGTTCATTGCTGCTGGTCTCACAGAAGTGGTTCTTGTCTCTGACATATGATTTTTGTCCTTGGCAGAGAGCACACAGCTGAGGAGCAGCAATACCAACTCCGGGGATGCAACTTGCATTGAAATACTCACTGATTACTGTAGGGGAAAAAAAAAGAGGGGGAAAAAAAAAGAATCAAATACGAAAAATGGAAGAAAAGAGGCCAAACATATTACGGGTGTAAGTAAGGCTGTGCTGCTTTAACAAACAAAAAAGTTACTTTGGCAAATGCAGCTTCATTGTCTAAATTGACAATTTGAAACATTTGTTGCAAACAGGGTGATCTGATTTTTCTTGTTTAAAACCATCCTCATGCTGGCTTGGTATTGTAAAGCCTTGTTCCCTACTGTATAAAAAACACAAAAATTTTCCTGTTTTGGTGACACTTCTGCCCCCATTTCACTCACTCTGCTGAGGACAGAGACACATATGTGTGCTATCACACACCTTGGCTCAGGGGTTGTGCCTCATCCCAGGAAAGATCATTCCTTGCAAGGAGAAACCCAAGTGGAATATTCCAGCCTGAGGTCCATCTGGCTCCATTGTGGCAGCTGCGCACGCCTCGTAGCCTCTGGATATCCAAAGTTCCTCGCTTGGCAACAGCCACAGCAAAAACACAATTTCCTGTGATAGTATAAAATATGTAACAGAAATAACTAAATCCCAACCCTGCAGCTTGTCCGTGCACTGGGTTCAATTCCCCTGTAAATATTGCAAAGGAAAAAAATATTAGGCATATTAAACTGAAGAATTCATAGCAGGAATTTTACAGTATACTGACCACACAGCAGGCTGAAATCTAGTTGAAGATTTACATATCACTTAGCTCCACCACAGGAATTTTATACATTTGTATCAAACAGTTTGAGGTATTATAATGGAAAGAACTCCTGTCTTATCCTCAAAACTTACTGATCAGACAGAAATGTATTAATTCTACTATGACTGCATAGTTTTTCAGTCAAAAAACTCACTTCTGTTTTCACACTGTCCCTCTTCCTACATCCATCTGCTAATTTGGCTTCCTTCTCAGAGCTGTGCCCCTCAGATTATTTTCTATGGCATTCTTGGCTTTGTCTTGCAAATCAATCAGTGCACAGACTGCTCAGCTGAGGAATCTGACCATAACATTCACCATCCTATATACTTGTCTTTTTATGGTGAGGAACAGAGAATGAATCAATAGCCAAAACTGATCTCTTAAAGAACAATTAATAAACAGTCATACTAGTAAGGAGTACAGTACAAGAATTAACACATATGGGATAAAATATTCCTCATTCCCTACACAATGTGGAACCCCAGTATACCTGTGCTGTGGGCAGAGATGGATACAGTTTATTGTGGTGAGAGCACTATAGACTGAAAAGATAAAAAAACACCACTGGTATGTTATTCATCACTGTATGTTTTATACATACTAATGTAAAGTATATGTCTTTAGTCATCTCCACATTCCTACAAAGCACGTAAGAATCAATAGACTTTTTTTCCCCCAATAATTATCAAACTGTGCCTGCACAGCAATTTACTAGGCAAATCAAAAGCATAGTTTATTCTTCTTTATGTACGTACCCTGTTCATAGATCTCCTTTGCCACAACGGTCAAACCATACAGCTTTACAGCAGAGTAAACATCTCCTGCATCCAGAGAAGCAGCATCTGCTTTATTCACCTTAAAAACAAAAACAAACAAACAAACAAAAAAACAACAGCAAAGCCCTCAAAACAAGTGTGTTTAAAGGGAAGCAAACAGAGCAGTTTGTCAGGCTGCAACTCTGCTCTTGAAGAAGTAACCAGTGACTTTTACAAGCATTTGCTTTGTTTTTAACTGAATTTCTGTTATTAATTACTAACATTTCACCAGGATTAAGGCTGTTACCTCTAAATAAATACCTATGCCTTACCAGTAATATCGGACCCTGCCTCCTTCTATTCCAAAGAATACAATTCTAATGCCAAGTGAATAAAAAGGCTTCTTCTTCCTCTTACTGTTCCATCAGAACCCCAAAACATTCTCAGATTTCTCCTGGCTATAATAACCACCTAAAAACGGAACTGAGTCTATTAACAAGAGTCACACAACTGAATGAAAACATGACCTAAATCATTTCTTTAACAAACAAGAAAGTCCTTCTTGGTTTTGCTTACTAATCCTACAAGTGGCCTCATGCATAATTTTACTAAAATTAAAGATATTCACATGGAAAAAGACTTTTGCACTTTACTCCAAGGAAGATCATCAAGGAGTTAAAAACAGGAGGAAAAAGTTGGAAGAGAAAGATATTAATTACAGTCAGAGTAGGATTCAAACTTACAAGGAAGGAAAAATGCTCTGACCTGGCTTTCATTTATTAGCTTGGATTCATCCATTTATTTTCATGCAATTTTATATTTATTTCCTGGAAAATGCAAGCTGGGGTGTAACAGTACAGTTAGTAGAAGGCTCACACATTTGAATTCTTCTCTCTCAAGCCACCTTTTACAAGGCCTGCTCTGAAAGTAATGCCTCCTATTTTATTATGTTGACAGGATGGCAGTAGAAGCGACTGATAACAGCAGAGGGGCAGTGTGACAAAGTGGCACCTGACACAGAAATGCCTATGAGGCAAAGGTGTATAACTGAATTAATTGACTCTTGCTGAACATTTATAGAGACCAAACAGTGGATGTGGGCACAGTGAGGCAGCGGGTGGTGCATTTTGACAGTGGTGATGGTGATGTTAAAGATGAGCCTCATTGCAGGTGCCCATACAGACTTTTACAAGAGCGGTATGCAGGCTCTCATTCACTGCTGGCAAAAATGAATAGGTCATGGTGGTGACTGCGTTGAAAAATAGTGCTTTGGAGCAGAGAATTTGCTCTGTCAAGTAGCGTTATAGCGCTCTTCTTATCTGTTCTAGTTTCCATGGAAGCAAGTAGGAGGCATTACTTCTGAAAAATCCAATGCACTTTCTCCTATGTGAGATACCATCATTTCAATAACATTTCATTCTCCGTGAGTTGTTAGCCAGCTTCTACTCCAAAAGTGAATGCAATTCAAAGTAAGTTAATTTTAAAAATCTTTGTGAACTTACTCTGATTTTATCAATGCAGTCATATGTATTGTGAGCTCTGATGCAAGAAATCCTGGCAAATGAATCGGTGTTAGTGACAGGCAGCACAGCTGTTAGTGCTTTGGACAGCTCAGCACACTTCCTCTGTTCTAGATCGGAGAGAGTGCACCACCGAAACTTCTTCCCTGTGGGATAAAAAAAACAGTCAAGAACTGTAGGACTTAGCAAAACCAAACTCAGTTTAAGACCCAACGGAAGGGAGAGGTTATTTTGTTTTAACTGACTCCATAAATAAGCTGACTGCTAACTCACACATCCACACACTTGAAGGCACTGGAGAGACATGCCCAAGCACTTCAACCCAACAGGCAAGACAACAAACATCTGTCATTAAGTCATTACTATGTCTTCCTCTCAACTGGCAGCAACAAACCAAAACAAAAATAGTCTTCAGACAGATTTTTCAAGATTCAACAAGTATTATGGCATGACCTTTTCCCAGGCACCTGAGAGTAAACACGGGGCTCCTCAGTGTGCTCAAGGGCACCCCAGAGGCTTCCCAGTGTGCCCTAGATGTCTCCCAGGGTCCCCCACTGCATCCTTGGGTGCCCAAGATTATCTGAAATGCTTCTCAGAGTGATCCACAGTAACCGAGAAGCTCCTCAGTGTGGCCTAGATGCTTTGCAGAGCCCCCCAGTGTACTTAGTGGCACCCAAGAGTACACATAAAGCTCCTCAATTTGCTCCAGTGCACCTAAGAAGCCTCCCAGTGTGCTCTAGATACCTCCCAGGGCTCTCCAGTGTATTCTCAAGTACCTGAGAGCTATATTCCAGAATACCATGCACCCCATGAGAGACAGAAAGTGAGGACAATTCTATCATTGAAAAGGAATAATCATGTACTATGCTGAACAGTGTATCAGAAAAACATGATCAAGATCATCACATCAACAAAGAACTTAAATAAAAATTATCTTCATTTCTGAATGAGCTTACAGAACCTGCACAGGATCACTCTACAGATTTGTAGCACAACTGAACTACTTAGTTATCAGCCC
>PPHD01027856.1:0-11050 GCA_002909625.1 Bambusicola thoracicus
CTTCCACTGAATTTGCAGCGGGGAGTTGAACTTATGTAGGTTTAATTCTTCAGGTTCTTCCTCAGTCCTTTTCTTTCCCATGTATCAATTTCCAGCAAAAATGCATCTTATTTCCATTTGCTGAGAATGACCTAGGCATTCCCTGTCTTTGAGAACATCCAAATCCTCTTAGGCAAATACACAGGAATGTGTAAATACTGGGGGTGGGGAGAAGCTGCCAGGGTAATCCTGCATTCATAACCAATTCCAGAAAATACATAGGTAAATATGCAATATCCTCTGACTGTAAAAACATATTAAGATAGATATTTGTGCATGTACATATTTAGTACATAAACATTTGATTTGCACCTCATACATATAAACCCTCCTAAGGGGTTAGTATTTTTCTATCTTGTTTTGCAGCGAATACTGCTCAGTGGAGATGGTACAGGGATAAATCTCACAGAAAAAGAATTTTCAGATATTTTTCTATATCTTCAAGAAGAAAATAAGTATTCTTCTGTTGAGCATCCTGTAAATGGAAAAGGCAACGCTTCTAGGGTGTGTAAGTTCCTATTCGTTATGGAAAATGTTGGGTTCCTTGTTCTTTTCTGTAGCTATCTGCTTTCTGCCAGCAAATCCCAACACCGCTCTTAAATGTTTTCAGAAATTAACCTCATGTCCTGTCCTCCTGCCTTTCCCTCCAGAGGTCAAATGGTAGGATGTGTCTTTAGGTAGGGAAGAAGGGATGCCAAATTCACAGCTGTGCAAATATCCTGTGCCCGTGTGTGAAGAACATTTCAAACAGGCAACTCAGGATGTGCCAGAGTTGGTTCAAGATGGAGCAAAAATAATTCACACCACTTCAGTGTGGACTGCCAGGCCTGGGCAAATAATTGATGTTATCTTGAGGCGGATGCAGCTGGTCATTGATCAAAACATGGCTCAGTTTTCAAGGTCAATTCATGTAATCTAAAAATGTAGGATGAACAGCAGCTAGGATTATTTTTTGTCTCATCATCCACACTTTCTACTTCTGATCTAAACAGCAGATAGGGCTGAAGTTTTATGGAGAATCCTGCCATTAAAGGTTTAGGTAATGATCTGATACAAATTAATCTTTAAACATTGCTAACTGATTTATTAAGAAGGAAGTGTTAGCAGGAAGAACATTAAAATAGCAAGACTGCCATTTATTATGTTGTGTGAAAAAAAGGACTAATTAGGGTCTCCCTCCACTGTACCTGTACAGAATTTTAGGTTACTTTTTAAAGAAATGTATCTGTGACCTGGAAGAGCCACAGTGGTAAAGATTCTAAAGATCATCCAAAAAGACATTAAAACCCCAGGGCAATAGTCGTTCTATCTCTAACAAAGGCCAAGATATTGGATTATAATATAGTTCCTGCCATAAATTTAGTGTTTCCTCTCTTTAAATCCATCAAATAAGATCATACCACCATTGAGTTCCTCTAAAAATATTTAAAACTGAAACCCTTCCAGAAGGCGAAAAATTAAATTTCCTGCCTGAGAAGTATGGAAATAGAAAATCTGCCTTGTTTCCTGTTTCTCTTCAAATAGTCCTGCTATTGGATACAAAAACATCAATTGCACTGTAGTTGATAATATTTGCATTGTGAACTGTTAAATGAAAGTTTTAATTATTCAGCCTCTGTTAGTAATTCTGGTAGAAAAAGAAGCAGATTTATAAATCAAATTAAAAAGAAAAATTGCTATGATGATTAGAAATGCATGTGCAATATTTGTATAAGCAGTTCAGCTATATTATAACTCCAGACACATTCCTGAAGCCTGTTTGTTCCCTATGTAATGCTGCTCCTTGTCTGTCATGAGAAGCAGGAGAAGCAAGATTTTAGAGAACAAAACATTTATCTCATATTTGTAAAGCTCTGGCCAAACTAGAAGCACTTCAGTGACTTTATAATTAGTGGCAAACATTAAGAAACTTCATGTAATGAAAGGGTTAAGATTCTGTTGGGTTGTTTTTAATTTATTTGAAATTCTGTGGTCTGCATTTTTTGTATAGTATTCTGCTGGGCTTTCATGAGCAGCATGCTATAAAACAATTCCATTAAAATAAAGTAATTAAAAGTCTTAATTAGCCATCTATATATAGAGTTTTAGGCAGAACAAAATTTTGGTCTTTTATCTGCTGAAAAAAAACTCTGTATTAGAGTTTTACTATAGAAGAATGCGGTAATACTTAGATCTGGCAAAAATGACCTTGTATTTTTTATGATGCACTTTTAATTTATATGCTATCAGCAAGGATTTTGATTTTGGGAATAAAACAGTATTATGTGGTTGAAACACAGGAGGTTTTGGCTCTCACTTGGCTCTGGAATTCTGATTCTTTGATATGAACCTATTTTCTCCATACTGTGAGACGTATGTCACAAAGATGTTTTGCTTCCAGCAAGTTTTCGGCTTGAAATTATACAGAAGTTGAGATGCATCTGAGGATGAGTCAAAGAATGACCAAAGCTTCCAGCACTGAATCTGATCTAGGCTTGGAAGCAAAATTAAAAAGTTTTTTCCAAAGATAAAAATTTTTTAGGTTTTCTAAAAATATTCCTTTAGTTGTGATTTTGTGAAGCAGAAGTATAAAGCAGAGAAATTAATGTTCAAAACAATCTGTGATCATAATAGCAGGAACAAGTATGGAGGAAGAGTCTATTTCTCTGTGTCAGCAATATTCCTGAAATTCCTGCACTGTAGGTGCAGTTGTTTTTGTATGGCCTAGTTATTAATGTTTCTGAAGTGGCCGAAGCAACTGACCTAGCTCTAATGTAATGTACTATTTGGAATTATGTTTTTGGTTAATTTTTTTCCTACTCTGGCTTTACTCAGACAAACTGAAATAAACCTCCAGTTCAAAGATATGACACATGCTAGTCCCATTGTGAGTACTGCACCTTCATCGCTTGTGACCTTGCTGTTTGATGATGTGGCACAATGCCACAGCATAATTCAGTGACCCACTCAATATCATGATTCTTTCATGCGGAAAACAATAAAAAGCATATGGTATCAATTATACTTCACTTTTTCCCTGAGAATTCAAGCACTAGGAATAAAATACACTGTCTGAAGACTTTGAATTTCCATTAACTGGCAACAGTTGGTATGAATTATTTTTACTGAAGCTGCTCTTCCAGCCCTGGGTAATAAAAGAAAAATAACATTGGCATTTGATTGACTTCATAGGTGTGGAACATGTCATGCGTAGAGGGAGCATAAAATTCCAAGTCAGGCAGAGGAATCATTTTATTGAGTGTCGTATTTATCATGGAGAAGCTTGGAAGAATGAGTTTCCTATTATCTCAATTTCTACAGCATCAGTCTTTAGCAGGGTGATTTGCGTGATAAAAGAAATATACCAGGCAACATATATACAAATATACATGCAGCTATGGTAGAAGTAGGACATAAAAAGGGAGGATTCTAGAATAGGACTTTCTGTGTCATTGCAAATGTGTAAATTCTTGCACGTATCCATTAATACGTTGCAGGGAATTTAAATAACTTCCTTAATTGTCATTTCTCAGCAGAGTTCTGTAATTAGGACACAGTTTCTGAGTACCATCCATGTTGAACTGCAGCTTTCTAAAGAATCTTTGCACTCTTTCTCTGAGGCAGAGAGATCCTTTCTTTAGAAGTATGTCAGTGCCTGTAAAGGCACATGTTGGACTTCAGATTTCAGCTCAGAAATGCATTTACATGCTTTGGAAATCAAAGCTGAGCTGTTAAAACAACAATTTTTTACTAGCTATGTATTTCCAAAGCATGGCTTGGACCTGAGTTTTAGAAACTTTGGAGCTGTGCGTATTTTCGTGCCTTACTATCTCTGTGAGAACTTTCATTATAATTGACCTTATAGAAGTCAGCGACTATGCAAAAGAGGGGGCTTCTGTTCCTTGGTGTAAGACACAATTACTCTGCACAGTTTGCGCTAATTCTGATGTGACAACATCTCTGGCAAACTGCAATTAAATTTATATTACACTGTTTGTCCTAACTCCCAGGATTTATGTTTTGCCTATGTTATGTAAATGGATTTTTTTTCCCCTCTAATTTCCATAACAGGAAAAGCTCTATGAAAGCACCAGCTCTTCAGATGGAAACTTAGGCTTAACTAATAGTAGCTCTCAGAAACTTAAAGGTAACTCACCTGTTAAAGCAAAACGTCAATAAAATACCTGTTAACCAGAAAGAAGAACAGGAAAGCAAGCTAACTTCCAGACTTCTGAATTTTGTTCGTGACAAATACACATATATACATGTTAAATATGACTTAATCAACAGGCTTGCTTGTATACCACCTAGCATTGCAAGTTGATGTGCTATGGATTTACAGCTTAGGTTTATTAGGCAATACTTATTACTTTCTATTTTTACTCTAGAACTGGAATTGCAGGGAACAGAGAATGGAATTTAGCCTTCAAACTCTGTAAGTCTCACTGGATAGCTTTACAGAGGAGGTAAACAAATCAGTGTGCAAGAGTGGGTGAAGTTCAGAAGCAGGAATGTAATTGCAAAATTGTGAAACCAGCAGTAAGAAGTAAGGAATCGCTGTTAGACTGAAGTCTTTCATCTTTGTTATTTGACATCTGTAAAAGTAAGAAGCTTGCACTGATTAATGAAAAATAAAAAATTATGGTCAAAGAAGCCAGTAAGTCCCTGAAAACTCTGCATGGATCTTTGTGGGCTTTTGTTAGCATCTGCTTACCAGCAAGGCTTTATTTTAATGTCTTTAATATTGCAGTTTGAATAATTGCTCTGTTAAAATACACTACATTCTATAGCTGTGAAAGTAACAGCAGCACTGGGACAGTAGATGAAAGAATGGTGTCCAAGGTATTTGAGAGGAAATATCACATTTAAAAAGTTGTCTTGCAGAGGCTCTTGTAAGACCCATCTACATGCAAGGAGGCCTTTTGATTTAGGGTCTCATAACTGCATAATCCTGGAAGTATTAGTGGTAGGAACCTGGACCTGTTCCTCAAAGCATTAGGTCTATCAGCCTGTCCTGTTGACCCTTGTTGCTGGTTTGTTATCTCCAGTGTGGACTATTATCTTCTCTTGGTGTCCAAATGCAAGTGTTTTGCCTGCTGTCACTTCCTGTAGCCTGTCTTTGGAACAGTGACAAAGCACCCCTTCAAAGCCCTGCTCTGTGCTGTCCCTTATTTGGGTCCATTAACTTCTATGCCTGTGTCTGGTTCACCAGGAAGGTGTATTGCCCTAAAGCACTTCCAGTTAATTGGACAATCATGAAGGTCCAAAGTTGCTGTCTTCTGTCCTCTGAGAGATGATGGGCACTGTTCTAATGGGAAGCAATGAATTTTCTCTTTCTTGATGTCTGTGATGACAGAGCTTTCCTAAAGTTTACAATCTGTACATACTTTCTGTGAATAGTCTTATTTTCAGTATCACTAGCTCAGTATACAATTGTTTTAAATGGCATAGTCAAATTCAGTAATGTTAAGAAAATCATACGTATTTGGAAAACCTTAGGATTTATTGTTATGAAATAGTATCTTGTAGTTAAACTACCATATTTTTTCCAGGCATCTTTCATTAGAGAGACTGATGACTGTTACTACAAATATCCCACAGAGTAGTCGATTGTGCCGGAAGGAGAATAAAATGACGTGCCAGAAGCTACGCAAGAGAGATGATGTACGTTATACTGATTTTATGAGGCTGTAGATCTTGGGAAAGGGAGAGATTTATAATGCCACTCCCTACAATAATTAAGAAAGTGTGTGTATGATTTATACATATGCAGTGGGAAGATGAGGCAATTTACTGAAAATATTACAGAAAATACAATCTCTGAATAAAACTGATCTGTGCAATATGCGCCTTCTATGCCTCAGAAAACTCCACATATTCTACACTAGTTATGAGGTAAATGTTCATTTTTCAGATTGAAAAATGTCTCTCCTTGCTGCAGAAGTCAGACATTATTTTCTCTTTTCATATTCAGTGATATGAAGCTGGCTTAAAAAATACGTCTTGTTAAATGCCACATAATCTCAAAAATACCACTGATCAGCTGTCAGCATAATATTTTATAAAGCTTGTCTTCAGAATGAGAGCAGGAATTAGGTAGGGATTTTACTTCTAACTAAGCAAAGGCCTGATTTGGCAGGTCACTTAAGTGTAGGCTTACTGGTTTTGCATAAATGCCATTGAAATCACTTCCAGAGGTTTAAAAAAATCATATTTGTCTTACAGCTGATTCAGGAAGTAAACAATGGCTTACATGCTTTGTTGACTTGAGGTCAGGGACAACAGCGTACATGCAGTTCTTGAGGTAGAGTTTGTTAAAGCGATTAATTTTGGAAGTGTGTATATGCGTCTATATACATATTTATGTACGTATATAAAACTTTGATACTAGAATTTGTGATTTTTTTTTCCCTTCAATTGCAACTAAAAATTCAGCTATCAAATGACTGGGAAGTGAAATAGAGCAAGTCATTTGAAGGAAGTATGAGGGCTGCTCTGAAGGTAATGTTTCCTATTTTATGATGTTGGCCCACAATGTGAGAGGTGGATGTTGGTGGTGTGGCAGTAGAGGCTGAACCTTCCCATCAATATTCTGTTATGTGTTGTTGCTTTGTGACAGATGCTAGCAGAGGGGCAGACTGACAGAATGGTGTCTGACATGGAAGTGCATATTGAGCAAAAATGTGTCACTGAATTCCTCCATGTGAAAAAAATTGCACCCATCAACACTCACTGAGAGCTGATGGAGACCAAGCAGTGGATGTGGTGAGCACAGTGATGTGGTGGGTGGTGCATTTCACATTTATTGTGAAAAACTTGTCTGAAACACATTCCAAATCATGCAAATTTACTACTTTATCCATATCTTATGTTCCTGACTGACTACTGCCACAAGTTGTGTTATGTACATGATGTGTTTATTCATTGGTCATAGGAAATTTATTTCTTTACCGTGAGAAGATCTGAGTTTATCTCTGAGTTTATCTTCTTTCACCCTGAATTTGCTCTTCTGCTGGAGAACAAAAAATTAAACAAACTGTAGCCTAAAAGATAATACCTTAAGGATGATATAGGTAGTGTTTTGCATTGTTCCTTGAAGCTTTTCACCTACTACTCCCCTAATCTCAGTTCTTTACCTCAAATTTGTGCTCTCATAATGATATTGTTGGGCTGTCCTGCAGAGAACTTGGAGTTCTCAGCTTCTTACTTCGAGGTTGCAGCTGAAGACTTTTAATCATCTTTCTTTTTTCAGAATCACTGTACATGTGGTAGGAAATGTACGAAGTGGTAATGCAGCACATTATTCAAAAGCAAGGTTTGTATAAAGCCATGTCAAATGCACGCATGCTCTGTGTTTCAGTATGGCAGAGAAAGAGCTTCTCATCTCCAAGCAGTCCAGTCCTTCTCACAGACACATTGAGTAAGGAAGGCAAGCAGTCAGAAAAAATCTTTGCAGAACACAAACAAATAGTTATCAGCTTTTGCATCAGGATCCCAGGACAGCATGGGACAAGAAGAAGGCCTCCTGCACTACTTGGAACAAGGTTGCACATGCACATGCATGCAGCTCTGGGTAAGAAGGAAGGACTCCAAGAACTGGTAAAGTACATATTTGTCTGCTTCTATGAAATCGCACACAAGATTTTTGCTGCTAATGGTATTTTTTTTTCCTCTTTGTGAATCAGTTCCTTCTAACTATTGCAGGTGGCAAGACACTTTTTTCTAAGTTTGAATTCATGTGTGTCCTGAGACATCAGAGGGAAATATCTAAGGTGGGAGGAGGAACTGAGGAGAGATAGGAATGCTGTGCAGGTGTGAGGAGACTGTTATGTTCAGCTACTCTGAGGCAGAGAAACTACTGAGAAGGTTGAGGCCTGGGGCTTTGTCAGCGCTGCATGAATGTGCAGTTGTGGGAAAGAAGGGTGTCTCAGTGAACAGTCACATCAAAACAAGTCTGTCTCATTTCTTTTTGTTTATTTACATACGAGTCAGAAGTATGTTTATTTGGGCAGCTTGAAATATACTCTGCTTTCTAGCAGGAAAAGTACAGCTAAATCCTTGAATACTGTGAATTGGCACCACTGCACTGAAATCAAGAAAGCTCCATTGATGTGTATCAGTTGTTGCATATTCTTAACTAGAAAAAAAGTATAATGTAATTCATGTTATAGATGGCCAGATCCAATTTTTTTCAAGTAAATTCTTCAGCTTGCATGCCTGGATGGCTGAGATATCCTGGCAGGTATATTAGAAAAAAACTGAGTAAATTAAAGCGTTGTTAAATTACAGTGTTGTTTCTAATCTGGTTATATGCTGTGCCATGGTAATCCTAAATAATACTTTCCTTGTATGTATGCACTAAACATTTTATTATTCAGTATAGCTTCTTAAGGGACAATATTCTTTAAGCTTAATCTAGCATAGAAAAAGCATAAACAAGAATTATTTGAGCTGGGGATACATGCTTCATCTAACTGCAGTACAAGAGGAGGCAAACTGCTTAGAAAGCAGTTTCTCAGCTTTATAGAGTTACTCAGTGGAACAAGTGCGTTGCACCAAACAAACTGACTGATGCAATGCCAAAGCTCACACAGGGGCAGATCTCAAATTGCCTGGCACAAGGCTGTTTTGGCCAGAAGTTTGGAGCATTTGAAGGAAGCAACTGTGAGAGGCAGTGCCCCCCACACCTTGCCAGCTCAGAACTCAGGGGAAAGCAGAAGCTATTGGCCTTGAACACAATGGATGTGTAATTGGTCTCATGTTGGGAGGAAAAACTGTTTTAGTTGGCATGTCTTCCCTTTAACTTGACAAAACCTTGGAAGATCGTATACCACTGAATGGTCTGTGGGCTGCTGCCCATCTTTCATATGATCTATCTTTGATATCACAACATTTTTTCTTTGCAAGATAACAGGGCTTTACAGATAGGATCTTTCTCCGACATTGAAATGGTTCCACATCCTCTCTCCAGGACAAGTTACCTCTTGAGCCAAGAATGCTTCAGTTTATGTGCATAGAGCCAGGCACACACTGCTTTGAGCTGCATTTTCCAGGGTTTGGCACTTACATTTCTGTCTGATTTTTTTGCCTCCAGTTTTAGCTTTTCCTATTCTTACACTTGCATATGAAACATACTCTAGGGTTTGCTGCTGTCCTGCACCTTGGGCAGTTTTACAATAAGGAAGGGTGTAAAAGAGGCTTATTGGCATGACGGATCATCTAAATTGTGCTGCCAGAGCTGGCCCATCAGTGACGCAGGAAGTATTTGTGTCTTTACATGTTTACCCATAACTGCAGAACATCTTTGTTTCTCTGCCCCTAAGAGAAAGGAATGTGGGTTTGCAATGCCTTGACACTGGTTCCTTTTTCTGAAAGACTCCCAGGTGGAAGTGAGGTTGAGAGAAGTAGGGATTTGTGGGTAAAATATGAAGTGTTGTGAAAGGATGGCAGCAGTGTTGGAGAAGGCTATATTTTAATGTATCAGTGAATTATGAATTGCCATTTCATCCTCTTTTTATTCCCTAGAGTGAAAAGGAGAAGTCTAATTTTCTGTTGAAACAAAAGGTTTATGCATAATGTTCTACATCTGATAGTAGGCATTGGGTTGGAGAGCATGACTCTGTCTTTCAGGTCAGTGACAGCTTGCTGTGCCCATAAAAGTAGAAAAGGATATGTGACCACATCCCTCATGGAAAAGAATGGAACATATAAAGAATATTGAAGATGTGGCATTGAAAAAAAAGAATTACAAAAGAAACTGCTTTTGGAGACCTTATAAAATGACAGTTAACTCTACTGTTCAGCAGAAATCCCTCTGGTAGATTGTTCAAACTGAGCTCTTGTATCCAGCAGTAGAACTGTTAGTGGAGAGAACAGCTCTGGGAGGAACAAGGGGTTTTCTGCCATATCAAGGCTGTGGAGCTTCATCTTAGCAACTTACTGTTGTCATCAGGCAAACAAATAAGCAAAACGTAACTTATGTACCCAGAGAGCTGGAAAATAGCTCTTCATTGCTAGTCATGCAAGAAAGGAGGGTTTGGCATGTGCATAAGAACTACTGGTCAGCTGGATTTTCAAGCTTCAAGAAAAAGCTGGGCTTGCATTTTGAGCAAGGTTTCTTCTTTTAACTCAGCAATGTCCTTGCTGCAAGTTTATTTTGGCATGCTGTTCATTAGTAATACGATTCTTGTTTGTGAGGGTTTATATAAAGTATCCTGCGTTCCTGAGCACCCAACACTGACTGGCTTTAATGCAGGTTTGTGTTACACCTGCAGTTCATGATTGAACTTCATTTTTAGTACCTACGTTTAGTTACTGTACAGCACTCCTGAGGGAAAGAAAATCTACCCAAATAATACATACCCAAATAATACATTCCCAACAAATGCTGTTAGTGTGAAGTGCTGTGTTTATTGAATAACTTAGCACAATGGCAGAGCAGATCAGTGCTAGCTACAAAAACATACAGCTCTGTGAATTATATGCTACGCTAAGCAGCAAGATGCGTTGCATCTCTATGCCATCATTCTATCTTAAATGTTACAATCATATCTGCCAATTGTACTGCAGTTAGAAATTGGGGAAAAAAAATCAGATATAACACAAGGTCTCATGGTTGTATTTAACGAACCTTAAAAATCAGATGTATTTACAATTAAAAATCAGGCAAAAGTATTTCTCACGTTTAAGATTTAGTGGGCTCTTAAAATATGTTAACAACAATAAATTCCAGTCATAGGGTTCAAAATACACTTAATTTTATTCAGGAATCACATTGTGACTCATGCTCATCATTGAATTATAAATAGAATGTATATGAACTCCTGAAAAGCCCACCATGGTGTGACAAAATGCACATGCATCATTGTTAGATGTTAGATAAGCTTTCTAAGACCTGCATAATCTATGAGATGAGAATTATTTTTTATTTAATTGTAATGTGAATCTTTGTAATTTGAATCAAATCCAGGTCCTATGCCATCACTGATATCTTTAATCCTCTCAGTTTTTTAATTCCTCTCTATATGATTTC
>PPHD01027857.1:0-11050 GCA_002909625.1 Bambusicola thoracicus
ATGTTCAGTCGAGCATCAATCAATACCCCCAGGTCCATTTCCTCTACACAGTCTTCCAGCCACTTTGCCCCAAGCCTGTAGCATTGCCTGGGGTTGTTGTGACCAAAGTGCAGGACCTGGCATTTGGTCTTGTTAATTATGAAGTCTTCCTGTTGATTTACAGGAGGAACTGTTTGGAAAGTGCTGTGGTTTTCCCCATGTGATGCTCCTGTTCTGTGCCGATGAACTGGGTCAGACTGAAGACATCCATACAAGAGTTAACACAGGTGTGTTTGAAATGTTGCTGGAGACAGCTACACGCAAAGACAGCATCAGAGCTGAAATCAATGGGTGGAGATCTGAGAGAGGAATGCTTGAAAAGTGGCTATCTTATCATGTATCTATACATTCGGGGAGATGCTCAGTTTAAAACCACACCTCACTTTGTATTCTCTGATGACAAAACTTTACTCTCACAAAGCAGCTGGCTCTCAGTCCCACGGCCTGCCTGCAACCTCCAATCTGCAGCAAACATTCTGCTGCCAGAGAACACATCAGAGCCAGCTCTGCTCATTACAGCAGATGGAAAAACATCTTCATGCTCTTTTGCACTGTTTCAGAAATGTGCCCTTAATTAACTGGGCTAACTACATTTTGTAGACAGGAATTGGCTTATCAAATAGTGAGTCATCACCTGTGATGTATTGTTTTAAATAAAAAAAATCTTTTAAATCTGTTTTGCAAGCTAACAATAAAATCCTATTTGGGCTTTTGAACAGTGGAATGCCTCCTTGTGCTTTGCCTGCCCAGTCTTGCAAACTGCACCTACACCCACCACCCCATCCACTTACCTTACCCATCACAGCAACATGGTTCGATGTCTTTTTAGCTCGAGTCAGAAAGATACTTAAACACCTTCATTAAGCATGAGCTTAATGAGGCTATAATTTACTTTGTGTTTTCCTGGTGCTAGGGCATCAGTAACCAGAGCACTGTGCAATCAAGTCCCACGGAGTTCGAGCAAGATTGTACCCACAGCCCACTCCCTCTCTTGGTGGCAGAGACAGATGCATCCAGGTGTGAGATAGGGAAGGGGTGGAACAAGGACTGGTGGGGGGGAGGGGAGAAGTGGAGGAGAAGGAGGAAAGGGACAAAAGTGCCATTCATCTTGCACACTTTGTATTATTCATGAAAGGTTGTAAACTGGATAGACAAGCTGGAAATACACAATTTATCAATTCATTCACATGAAACACTCCTCCATCTTCAGTTACTCTGTCTTCCAAGGCCACACTGTCCATACCCCACAGGATCAGGATATCGGGGCCCTAAATATTCTGAATGTTCATTCAATGTAGAAATAGACATGATAGCTGCTGTAGGTTAGCACTGTGTGCTGTCCGAGGCATAAATAAGTCTCTAGAGAAATCAAGACACAGCAGGCTATTGCTTTACAATCACCTGGAATGCATAAAAGTTGGTAATTCACCAAGTCTAATGTAGTGTGTTAAACAGAGAAATGCAAGAGTAGGAAATAGTTCTGGGCTAAGACAGCTCTGGGGAGGAGGGTATCACTTGAATGTAACAGCAAAAAAACAAAGCAAAACAAAAGACAAAAAAAGAATAAAATAGAAAAATTTCCCTTGCTTGCCCATGAATAAGCATATATAAATCACTGAGAAATACTTTTATTTTGTACTATGCATCTCAGCATCTGCAGAAATAAAAGTGTCTGAGAGAGAAGTCTGATTGTCTTATGAAACATGAGTAAGAAGAAATCAAATATGAGAAACAGCTCTAAATTCCAAATGATAAATCTTTCTATTCACTAGCTCCATATTTCAGAAGGGAAAATTAGGACACGTAATATTTTGGCTAGTCTATCAATGTCCTTCCTTTTGCAGCTATCATCTTGTTATACTAATTTTTGCAAGGACTTTTAAAGATAGCATTAATAATTCTCCTCACCCTTCCCACAAGAAGCCTATTTGCTTTGTGGCTCCGAGGTGTGGATGTGAGATAAAAGATGTACTTAATGCCAGCATGGTGTCATATCCACAGTAACCTGTAGCACATCAATCACACATGCATCATGTGCAATAGCATGGCTGCTGGGACTTTATCTGTACATCTTTTTACTTTCAGCAAATAATGACAGTGCTTACAGTGAGAGGCAGACATTTGATGGTTTTAGAAATAATATTTTTCTTTATACTGAGATTTTTAGAAACACAGAATAGGATTAAGCAGTATTGCTGAAGAGCGTATCAGAGGGAAGCATGAAAATTCTTTGCTGTAGATTAGGCACCCTTCCCATCTATGTACAATCTCATGTGTACTTCAAATCCCCTATCTGTGAATTTGGCACATACACCTATACCAAGGTTTTAGGAGCATCAAGGTTAAGAGTGTTGAATTTGACTTGGGTACTTCTAGCAAGAAGAGGGCACAAAGATAACTGCACACAGACATCACTGGGTAAAGAGATTCGTTGGGGATTTCACACCATTCTTTGCTTCTTCAGCAATATGGCTGTAATGATAGTCCCACTTGATTGTCTGAGAAGCAACCACGCAGATTCCACAGGGAAATGGAGGCTTCATTGTGGGTCATCAGCAGTGACCTGTAGAACAGCTATTGCTGAAAAGCAAATGTTGAGATCTAGGTAAGCAGGAAACAGTGGCCCAGAGGTTATCAGAGTTGCATCATACATGAGATCAAACAAACAGGTCATTATGACAACCTGGTGCACCAGAGTCTGGAATTTATGGTAATATCAAAAACAAAAGAAAAGTTGTTCCCCTGGAGAAATTCTTGGTCCTGGATCACTATCAATTTCCAAGCCTGTTAAAGGGATGAAAAGAAAACCAAAGAGCTTCCCACAACATCCCGAGACTCGAATTGCTCACTGTAACAATTTAAAGCCAAAATCCCAGCTACCACAGTCAAGCCACTCCACTTCACCACAAAATACAGCTATCCCAGAGTTCCTTTTGAAAGCCACTGAATTCAGTAGATACCAAGAAAGTAACTTCCCTCCTTTTTCAGAGGAAAATAAAATTCTATTTCTTCAACTGAAGTCTGACAAATTAGAGTAGAAAGCTCACAACCAAAATATCACACAAAAAAAATAATTGAACTACTAGGAAAAAGTGGGTATTCCTAAACGTTTGTAGCTTCCATGCATCAGCAAACAGAACAGAGCAGACTGACAGGGAATTTTCTTTTCACACAAGATAAATGGACAAGCAAGAAATGAATAAGAGGTAGCAGTCTTCAGGTGAATGCCACTTGGGCACAGGCAAGTTCCCTTGTTGCTGCTGGTGGCCAGAGCCCATTTCCAGGAGGAGCAGCCAGGAGATGTGCTGAGCTGGCGATCAGACCTGTTGGAATCCTGGATATGTCTGAGGTTGAAAGCAAGAATTTAGACGGTGCACTTGTTGCACTGTATTTCTTTAGAAAAAAGAGGTATTAAATTAAAATTAGATTCTCTAATAGAATACATGAACCATGTGAAATTCATTGTAACAAAAATTCAAAATCATCACAAATGAAACGTCTTTGGACCAAAGGTTTATTTTTAATGACACAGCACTGGAAAACATAAGTTACAGATGACTTTTTGATACAGGATACATTATATATCTTAATTTAAAAGGATTTGTGAAGGTATGCTGCATAAATACTTATTCTGAAAATATATTATGTTTATTTCTCAGAGATTAGTTTTGTTGTGTTCTTTTTATTCAGCCAATTAAATAAAAAAGTATAGATTAGCATTATAACAGTTCCCCTTTCAGATTATCTCACTGTAACTACTGTAGCTGGAAGGGGAAACTGAGCCATGCCTTCCCAAAGGTTTAGCAGCTTTGAAAATGATGTTATTCATCATCTCAGAATGAAAATTTCACATTACTAACACGGATACTGTTTAATGTTTTGGCAATGGAGCAGCTAGTTTTGCTTTGGAACAAAACTGTTTCTTGTAATGCCAGACAGTGAGAGAGCAATGCATGTACTGATGACACTACACAGTCAAAGAACTACAATGAAATTGTTAAAATGCATATATACCCATATGCACTTATATATACACGTTCAAGTTCCTGTGTATATATATTATGCATGTCCAAAAGTAACACTGAAAAACGTTGCAGCAGTTAATTATATTTTTTAAACACATGAAACTTATAATAATTTGACCTCATTACTACAGGATTACTAATTAAATTTTCTGCAGTGCAACTCAATACAATACACTTAGTGCAGAGAAGTTAAGGTTTTGGTATCAAGGAGGCTAATTTTGGATTTCATGGGAAAGGACCAAGTACAGGGTCACCATAGCTC
This sequence comes from Bambusicola thoracicus, assembly GCA_002909625.1. NCBI lineage: Eukaryota > Metazoa > Chordata > Aves > Galliformes > Phasianidae > Bambusicola > Bambusicola thoracicus. Next base: position 4,327 of record PPHD01027857.1, read on the forward strand.
TGACAAAGCACAAACAAACCTGTTGCCACGTACATGTGAACAAATAAGGACATTTCTGTTTTAATTTGATTTTTTTTTTTCACGCACTGCTTCAGAAATCGCTAGCTTAACTGTTTGCACTCATGCTCATTTTGATATGCTTCAACAAGCTTTGTCTGGCACCAATCTGTAAACCATTAACAGCCTGAACTACAAAAAAGTGGGCTCCTGTGTTTCAAAGAGGTTAAAAACCTACTGACTGAGCTTCATACCACATTCGTGTGCCTGAGCGAAGAACTATTCCAGATGGCGTGTGAAGTTCTCTGGGAAAAGTCCTTTATAACTATCTGCATCTCTGTACTGAAGCCACTCAGATTCCTTAATGCCTGTCAACCAGCCAGCCTCCTGAAAGAAAAAAGACAGAGACTCTTCAGTTTCAGGTCTCTCCCATTCCTTTCTACATACTCCAGACGTTGTTTCAGAATCATATGACTAAAAGAGGTGGTGATTTGGCTAAGTGGTATACTCTGATTTTGCACAGACTTTTCTCTGTTCTGCCAGACCATGGTTTTGTGAGACTGACTGTGAGCATATTATATGGCTTTTGTCCCACCTAACCTCCAACTGAACTGAAAATTGGATAATCAGCCTCTGGAGTCATTCAGTATTACATAAAATCTGCATTTGTGCAAATTTGTGTGGAGATGTTTTCAAAGTTCTCACAATAATATTGGCAAACTTATACAGTAAGAGCATAGCAATGTGCTAGAATCATTATAGAATGCCACAGATGAGGGAAAAAAAAAAATCAATGTTTTTATCTGATTATTTTTTTCTGAGCAATCTTTTCTCTCATTCCTATATTGGCAGTCAGAAGAAATAACAGTCCTTGTTTTCTCTGCCATCATAATTTCTAGAAACTAAAAGCCAGCTGATATTCAACGACCTTTTTCAAAAAGTCCTAAAAACTTTAGCCTAAGCCAGATCTTGACATGCAATACTGCAACCCAAATCCTCAGCAGCACAATCAATCAAAAGGAAGATTTCTTATTGGAAAGTGCTGGGTTCTCATAAGTAGAATCCATTTTACCTGGGATAAAATCCATTCAGTATTTTTTGAAGTGATCAGCCTATTTTCATCTCACCAACTGACTAACTCTGTGCTTTGTTCCTTTTAAAGAATAATAATCAGAGTAAAGTGATGATTAAAAGGGAATTTCTAATGCTGACATTATTATTCTACAGAAAGTACAAAAAGAGATGGAGTAACTGGCAGCATGTTTTTGAAGCTCATGTTTTGGAAAACCTGAGATGGAGGAACTAAAGTTTCCTACCACGGAAAGAGTAGATTCTACTAAAGACTTAAGTTTTAATGGATAATAACTTCAACTCAGTAATTACGGAAGAAAACCGAAGGCACTGAGTGGGATTAGTTGGCTTTGAACAGGGAACACAGACTGACAGTACTAGCTATATCAGAATGATGGTTTTAGACAGGTCAATTTTGTAGGAGAAAAAAGAAGAACTAAGATAAAATACTCTCTATAAATTAACAAAGTATGTGGTAAAAGAGAAAAATTAAGTTTTGTGGTGATGTTAAACATGAAGGGCAAATATGTATTGAGTAATAAAGATATGAGGAGAAAGATCTCAGAAACATGAATACATGAAGCTTTATTTTCTCCATCACTGCACACAATTTACTCCAATTAATGCTAATGAGATTTGGATGCACACCACAAGGGAAAAATAATTCACAGATTCAGCAAGTGAAGGTTACACATATTTAATACAAAACATAAGAAAAAAAACCTGAAGACAACATATTTTTATATCCTTAGAGTAGTATTCTGCAAATACTGACAATAAAATCAGTTGGACAGCCCAAGAGGTATGATACAGCACAGTTTGAGTAAGCATAACAGAATCTGTCCCTACAAAAATAATGAAGTGTCCTAACGAAAAAAAAATATATTTTATTCATAACTAATAATAATAATAAATCAAAAAACAAAACAATTACTTGTCTCTTGTATTAAGAGAAAGTTCAGCTTAGCTCAGTGACAGTCTCTGGCTCTCCAAATATGCACTAGACAATATTTAGACATATTTTAAGAAATGTTCTTCATTTAGAGCAGAGCACTTGGCTATCTCACTGTGCAGGATACAGACCCCAACCTCCCAGCCCCTTGTTCAGTGGCATACTTTTCATCAACACTTTCTGCCACTACAGCATGAAGTGGTTTGTACTAATTGTACACGATGGTCTTTTAAAGAAGTAGACAAAAATTAATTCACTTCAATTCAATATAACATGTGGAATTAAATTGTTTAAAAATTAACCTGAAACACACTGTTAAAAGAAAATGTCTTAAATGACACTGAACTGCTGGATTCTTGCATCAAAGATGAAGCGATTGCCAGTACAGTTTAAGAGCACTGCTGTGCAAGGCTCAGGTACCCAGAGGCACACAGAACGTGTAGGAATACTTCTGTACCATTTAGCTGCAGGACAGAACTGTTTGTGTGTAGTATCAGTGCTCTCTCTGGGCAAATGTATATTATTTCTCCAAATCTCCATTTAAAAGCTCTGAACATGTAGGGAACATACAGTCAGATCTGACTCAGTGTTAGAACAAGATGATAGCAACATGATGCACAATTTGTAAGCCATCTTCTGTATTAAGCTTATGTGTGTATGTAGGCCTGTATAAAATCCACTACAAAGTAACGTAAAAGTGCCCTACTCAAGTTGGATCCTGTTGGAAGTAAATACCTGGGACTTTAGTTAACTGTGCTGTTTAGTCACAAATGAAATAAAGTAAAAGGACAACATAAGAATTTTGGTGTTTTCTAACAGTAAAGACATTTTGAATCAACATTTTAAATTAACTATAAACAGTAAGAAGAAAATTGAGACAAAGGGAAACATTAACAAAAGAAATAATCATGTTGTTACCTGATCAGCTGTGGTCTCAGACGGAATTACTAGTACAATATCCCCTCGTTTTAAATTAAGCTCATCACTGTTAGCTGCCTCAAAATCATGTAGAACTTCAACCTAAAGAAAATACCAAGCATTCAGAAATGATCAAAATAGAGATATTGTGAAAAAAGAAAAATGTACTCTTTCACTTCTTTCTTTATGGAAACATATGGCCATAGATATGTACCTTCAAGTTGTTAATGTTAACATCAATTCACATCAAAGTTTCTATTTATAGTTTATGAAACAGGTATAGTTTCAGTAAATCTTCCTGAAACTACTGAAAGAAACCAAACATCCTTTCCCAAGGTTGCAGAATCCCCCAAGTAGTGCCTCTTGGACAAGTCCTGTTACGTTATTCCTACTGTGTAGGGAACTTGCTTTCACTTCCCACTATCATTACTAGACCTGAGGAGAGGGATGGGAGGATTTTGCTAATAAGCTTGGAAAAGAGTCAAAGGAAATGTTATTTCAGACCCTCATTTATGCTGGCTGCTAGACATTATTTTTGCTGTAAACATCCCTGGAAATTAGAATGAGAGGTACAGCACCAATTTAAATACATGATAAAAGAAGTTAATAGTGGGAACCATAGCTCCTGTTTGTGCTGGAAGGAACTCCCATTTACTGGCAGATAGGAATGACAAAAATATCTCTCTTTCAAATAGGTGATTATTAAAACATTTGTGGGGTAAGTACACTGCTGTGAACAGACCATTTTAACTAAATAGCTCTACCTCCTTAAGAGAGATACTATTCTAGTTTTCTCAAAGGCACAGCCAGTTCCATGGTAACTCTGCAATAACGAAATAATACAGTATCAAGAACCAGATGGCAATCATACATTCTGCTGCTTCTTATTTATCTTTGACTCACGGAAGCGTGATAAAAAACAAAATATGAACTGTGGCAGCATCAAAACTGCACAGTACTGGTCACTCTAACCTTAATGTTATTCTCACTGCTTGCTGAAAATATTGACCAATGAAAATAGACCAGAAAGAATAGCATATTTATGGAGTGCTACAGGACTAATTAGTTTGAAGTATGCAAATTATAGTAGGAAGCATATAAAGTTCATCCATTCTCAAGGAGTGTTTCTCCTGTTCATTGATTCTGAAGTGAAAAAAACCTTGTGAACCAGGAAACCCTTTGGGTCTTGCCAGCCAAGGACAGAATTTCCCTCAAGCTTCATTAAACTTTTCTGTCTGAACACCTACAAACACAGTTTGTAAGTATAGTAATACTAAGGAAATAAAATGACATTTCAACTTCATTACAGTGAATTGCTGAAGTCCCATAGATTTCAATAGAGCTGGAACTTCCACTGTAGATTCTCAGGCCAGAAAAATGCCTTTTTTGATATTGTTAGCATATGATCGTATAATGTTGCTGACTAAATCTCCGGCAATTGAATTTTACTTAAAGGATTCACTGTCAGTACTGATTTGGTGAGATGAAAGGAGAACTTTAATGATTCCTACAGCTGCAAAGGGCTATAACCAATAAAATAAAAGTGCAGAAATTGTATTTCTCAAGATTCATGTACGGAATAAAAACAGAACCAAAGGTTGTGTGATTGTATGCCCATGTAATCATGTGGCTGTGAAACTAGGCATCCCTTGGCCTCAAGAAACCATCATAATGCCTCAATTTTCAGACACATCCACAGAAGCTAGATCTGAAAAAATGTCTAAAAGAGAAACAAACAAGCAGACCTTAAAGAGAAAGCCTGGTGGCATGTCAGAAGCTGTATCTCCTGCTGACACAGGCTGATCTTGAGAAGGTGCAGTCTGGATTTCTTCAGTTGCTTTCTGCTCACTTCCAATTTGGGAAGTTTCACTGTCAGTGCCCTGAGTGCCCTTCTCTGCTGCAGCATCTTTGGACTCATTCATGATGACATGATGTTCTTCTCCTTCCCCTTCATTGTTTGATGCTGGCTCTATTACTACTGAAGGGATGCTGCTGACTTTTTCCTAGGAAAAGAAATAAAATACAACAAAAGCATGACAAGAGTATTTAGTACTTTATTTTAAGTTGAAAAACACATTTATTTACTTCCACTGTAGGTGGTACTCTTATATCAAGACAGAGAACAATACTTGTGCAGAGATGTAGAAGTTCTAAGAGCTTAGAAGAACACAAGGTGCAAAAGCAGAAGTGACCTGGACCTCTTTTAGGGATGTCCCAGTGTCCAGGTGTGACATCCATCATACCCTAGAGCACCTTTAGGACTGAGGGAGGTTGTTGCCAAGAGCCAGGGGACATGTTATTGCACCAGACTTACTATGGGATATTTAAGGGAGAAACCAAAAGCAGTGGGTAGAGTGAGGTGATTTGTGGAGGAACAAGTGTGGGACAACAAAGGCATAGGTAACAGGATAAATGGGCTGGTTGCATGTAAGTAGTGGCTAGTTCAAATGTTTATCTGGCCATGTCCTGCACCTGGTGAGTGTGGTCTGCCCTATCTTCTCATTAAGTTGCTTGCTAACTCTTCTCCTAGGTGAGGACTGTCTATTGTTCTTGCTTGTGTATGCACTAGGGTCAGATCATAGATTGGAGGGCCTGTGTGCCCATCTGCCAGCTGCATGAGAGATCCAGGTGCCAACCACTGGAGACACTCAGGTGAGTGGACTTGAGTGACATCAGCATGTATATAAGAATATGTATATTCTCGCTAGTAGATCTCTACCCTGCTCAGCCAGAGAGGTGTGCGTGATGAGGCTGCCGGTAATGTTTGTATTTGTGTGAGTACCCCGTGTGTTCGCCTATGATTTCCATGACTGGCTGTGTACGTATGTACAACTATCGTGTCTGTGTGTACTCTGTGCACGCATTGATTGAGAATACATGCTCATCCTCACTGCTTGTTGGACCCTGGGGTGTAGAGCTGCATCAGCCTTGCCTGTACTGGGATCTGCTGGCTCTGGCTGGATTCCTCTAATGCTCCCCCACACAACAACATGAGGTACCTGAGAAACATCAACCTCCTTTTCTTCTCCCTGAGGTTTGTCACCTTCAGCAGCAGCCTCCTGTTCAGTGCGAGCAGCACCCTCACCAGCGCCTGCTGCCACCACCACGCTGTCTTCCACTGCCACTGCCCCATCTGCAGCACTCACCACCTGCAGAATAAAAGGAAACCTTTCAGGACACAAGCTGTGAATATCAGCTGGAGATATCCTGTGCTCTGTGATCTCCTTAGGTGCTGCCAGCCTCTGGCTTTGTTTTCATTGGGATTTCTCCTCACCCACTGGGGAGAACAGCGCTGGAAGCTGCCTGATGCACCATGTAGGGAACATAGGGGTGGGCTTGCACAACGAAGCTGAGTAACAGGCAGGAGAGGGACATTAACAAAACCTTCCTGTGAACATGTAGTAGAGTTTCAGACAGGTATTGCTAGTGTAGGAAAAGCTTCTCAAGGCTCATGTGTTTTTCATTGTCTCTTCTTTCTCACACATATACAACAGCCTCCTCCCACTGCTCTCTGAAACAGTTACATGACTGCATTCTCAGGGCTGATTTGCCTCCAAGCTGTATGCTGTGAGAAATTCCCCACAGGTTCATGGTGAGTTGAAGCTTGGCATTCTGTCAAGAGTCTGGAGGTCCACTGTGCTAGTGAAAGTCTGTTCTTGGGAACAGGCTGCAAGTCTTCTCCAGCTGCTGTCTCCAACCTCTAGATCTGGACTACCTTCAAGAACATTGCCTTAATTAGACTCCTTTTGAAGTGCAACTTGGGCTATATTAGCTGAAGGAAATATA
>PPHD01027858.1:0-11050 GCA_002909625.1 Bambusicola thoracicus
TCTTTGCTCAGGTGGCAAGTGATGGGACATGAGGAAACCATCTCATATTGTGCCAGGGGAGGTTTTGATTGGGCATTAGGAGTTCCTCCACGTTGAAGTGGTGAAGCACTGGAATGGGTTGCCCAGAGAAGTGGTGCAGTCCTGTTCCTGGTGATATTTAAGAGATGTATGGATGTGAATCTAAGAGATATGGTTTGGTGGTGGGACACGGTAGGTCAAGTTGATCATTGGATATGATGTTCTTGAAGGTCTTTTCCGAGCTCAATATTTGTACGATTTTGAGATACTCCAGAGCTCCCTGCTAGATGTGACCAGCCATGTTCCTACACAATGCTGTCCCAACAGGAGATGCCACTATGTGGCATGTGTTTCTACTTCATAAAAAGCCAGAATATTTTGGAGGACCAGCCAGCGCCCTACATTTCTATACAGGTTACATTTCTCAGGGTGGATGCAGGATTTCCTAGAATGACAGAACGGCTTGGGTTGGAAAAGACCTTAAACCCAATTCCACCCCCCTGCCATGGACAGGGACACCTTCTATCAGCTCAGGCTGCCCATGAGTTCCAACCTGGCCATGATTGCCTCCGGGGATGGGGCACCCATAGTTTCCCTGTGCAGCCTGTGCCAGTGCCTCACCATGCTGAGCATGAAAAAATTCTCCCAGATGTTTAATCTAAACCTGCCCTCTTTCACTTTAAACCCATTACCCCTTGGCCTGTCACTACACACCCTAGTAAAAAGTATCTTCACCTTTCATATGCTTACATATTCATAGGCTGCATGGAGGTCTCCTTGGAGTTTTTCTGCTCTCTCCTCTCCAGGCTGAACAACAGTGAGTGAGCACTGGAGATGTTGGTGCTGGAGTACCAGAAGAGAAACAAAACCCCAGAAGTGCTCTCATGCCATGGGTTCACCCTCCTCCTCTGCCCTGCACAGGGAGTGACTTCCAGCAGTTCAGAGGCTGCAGTTCAGCTGCAGAAGTAGTGGAGGAGCAGCACTACGGTTGGTCCAGCAGCATCCACACCAATGGGGCCGCAGGTGGGAATGAGAATGGAAGAGAATTTAGAATTAACTAGGTGTGATTTGCCAGTTCCTGATCAGCTGTGTTTCGGTTCCTTATTTTTATCTTGTGTATAAATGGATTTTGTTCAGGATAAATGGGATTTAACCACAAAATTAGCCTTGTGATATACATGAAATTTAGAAGAGCGGTCTCAATGATAGATTTGAAATTAATTTTGCACATGCTCTTATAGTAGCACCGAGGAAAAAGCATCTGAAGAGTCGAGAAAAAAATTGTTGTGGTGAAATCCTGCTGGGATGTGACAGTACTGGTGGCAGCTCCTAGGTGCACTTTGCTGGCTGCCGGCCATAGAGCTGGTGTACGATCACAACAGGCCGCTCTGCAAACACTGTAGTCAGAACAAAACAAAACCAATTAAGAACCAATATCTGATGTGTTGAACTGGTTGGCAAATGGCCCCACAGTTCTCAGCATTCCTTGGTCAAGGTTTTGAAGGATCTTAGATTCCACCCATAGCACACTTGAAATGTACGCTCCATGACTGACAACAACCTCTTTAGTAATGTTCTTCCATTGCAATCAAAAGGCAGTTGTTAGAAAAACGACTGCTTCAATGACCATTTTATTTTCCTGCAGGGTGGAGCTTGTCTCGGTGAGTTGGCTGACCTGGAAAGTAATGCATTTAAATAAATGCAAAGCACTTTTGAATGTTGTTTGGTCAGTGATGAACACACACACGGCAGATATGAAGCAGGCCACCAGGCATGGGATGCTGTAGGACATGGGTCCATGTCAGCTCTGGGTGCAGCAGCTGCCTGCCTGCTGCGATCTGTGCGTGTGTACTCCTGTTCTGGCACTCCAACCCGGGCAAAATTAAAGTTTCTTTAATTTCATAGAGAAAGTGACATTCTTAACATAAGAACGGTACTTTCCTGCATCAATCGCTGATTGATACTTGGTCTGGTCTCAGTTGATCCCCATAGACCAACACCACGTGGACCAAAGAAAGGCTCATCCCTCTGAGCAATGGGGACTTCATGGCTCTCCCACGCAGGGCCATGCTCTGTGGGCCACAAGGCAACAAGCTCCACACCCTACCAAGGACACCGGGAACACTGCAGCAGGTTTCCAGCTCTTCCTGAGCCCCTTGGGGCTGAGCAGAGGTTTGTGCCACTCAGGATGGCTGTGCCTGGAGCTCCCTGCAACTTGAAACTGTTATTTTCAGAGGTGACCAGCGAGCTGAAGGTACCACCTCCACCACTGCTCATCTTCTGCCCTGTTCATAGACTTTTCTCAGCTCAACATCCCCCACTGCTTTGATAAGCACTGTAGGGTCAGCAGATCCCTTCCTCCTCCAAACCTCTGGGCTGTGCTGTGAAGGCAAGGCTTGCTCTCACCGCAAGGCCTGTAAGCAAACAGCAATGCAGCACCAGGGCTTCAGCATCAACTTAAACAAGGGAAGGGTACTCCTCAACTCGTGATTTCCCTTTTGTTTTAAAATTGGTTGAAAGCTGCCACAGAAGCCGCTTTCTGTGGCAGCTGACTGCAGGAATTAGGTTACGCTTCCTCTGAGCTATGCAGGGCCCTGAGTGAGGGACGACCTGTGCCGGCCCTTCCTGCAGCTCTGAGCCGGCTTTTGTGTGGCAGAGGACGAGAAGAAATACCTAAAGTAGGTCACTGGGTGCCGGAACACAGAGGCTGGCACTGCAGGCTGATGAATGGGCCCACCAAGAATGTTCCTGTGGGTTTCCAGAACCTGTATGGAAAGCGGTGCTGTGGGCAGTGGCACAGGCCCAAGAAGCCCACAGCCCAAGATGGCTCCCACAGCCCAAGATGGCTTTCCTCACTCACTTGGGCTTAAGCAAGCATTCAAAATGCTTTTTTCCAAATGGCTTTTTCTCCTCCTTCAAACCACTGTAAGCCAGAGGGACTTTGGTGAGCGTGTGGGGATGGTGCTCGTTAATTAGGGAGCATTCTGTCTGGGAACAAGTACTGCTTCAGGCCAGGATGGCGACCTGATGCAGGGTGGGTGTCGGTGGTGAGGGAGTGCTGGTTATTCTCTCACAGGGAAGGTAAGGGTAAATGAGAAATCCACACCAGACGGTATGGAGGTTGACCCATCAAAACTACACGCACAGACAGAACTATCTTCTTTATTATAAAGATACACTATGAGGAACAAACCTGAATGTATACTGAAGCTTGTAATGGTACATGCCAAAATGTACAGTACTATACATAAAAGTGCATTGTCACAACAGATTAACAGTGCATTTCTCTTCCAGAACCGTGAAGTATCCATGTTTTTGTTTGTTCTTCGAGAATGGAAGGAATGCAATGGGAATGCAGCCATACACGAACAGGGAAGGATGCAATGGAAATGCAACAGTACAAGAGCAAGGCTAAAGCTCCTCTAAAATTTAAAGGCACTTTCACATGTACATACTACAGATGTACATTGACACAAGTAGGTAACAGTCAACAAGCAGGAAGCTACCAGTACTGCAATTCATCAAACTTGACAGTAAAGGACAATACTGACTCGATTAGGTGTGCAGGAGTTACCCTTTAGTACGTCTGTAGTTGTAGCAGTCTTTCCTGTTACATATCCACTTACTATACTTTTAAGTATCTATAATTACCATCGAACTACACATTTAACTGTGTGAATGCACTAAGTGGATGCATTCACTAAATGCACTGTTTCTAATATTTTCTTTTGCTAAACAATTTCTAATATAAGCATTATGGAGTTCAGTACAGTTATTTAAACATACAAAATTCCCTATGCAATTTAAAGATACAGGTATCCATCTCAATTATGCCAGGTAGGTTATTTTAAGAACACTAGACTACAACTGCATGTCAATGACAGCTGGAATTCCAGTTTACTTCACTGTTTCTGGTAAACTGAGGAACCACTGGCACTTATCTCCTGGTCCCAAAGGAGCGTGCAGACCCCAGAGAGCAGCACTAACCAGGCTGGAAAGCCACCGCCTGCGCTGTGCTCTGGGGATCCCGACTTTGCTTCTCAATGGGACAGAGGACAGCCTGCAGTGGGGCTGCTGATGGGTTTGCACATAGTGGGAGTGGTGGGAGAGCCCAGACGGGTGGGCTCTCCAACGCATTTAATGGGATGCTTTTCTCTGGGGCTTCGCGTTCTCTCTCTACAGAGTGTAAATCACAGCAGAAGTTGCTCCGAAATTACACCACCTCAGTAGCTGTCTGTATCAAAAGCTGTCACCACTCTTCCTCTCCCAGACTGAATTATGTGCAGTGAATGGGGCAACTTATAGTTCTCCATTTGCAAGGTCTTAAATAACGCACGGAAAGAGAGATCTCACTTAAAGCCTATTCTACTCCCATAGCTGAACTACTACGGATTTTTTTTCCCCATCCTCTTCACTAGAACTTATTTTATGGGTTGGATGTTGGAAATCTTATTCACAGAAATCATATGATGGCTTACTGCTGCAATGTGCTGAGCAGCCGTACATTTAGTTCACGTGGAGCAAAGCTCAACAACAGAGTGCTAAGCAAAGCTGACAGTCTTCACTCACACAGAGGCATAAGAAAGGTACTGATTTCTGCCGTAAACAGAAAAAACAAACAAGAGGGGAAAGAGTGGTTATGGAAAACCTGAGTCAGGTTGAATCCAGGTGGTACAACAGCTGCCTGTCCCGTGGGTGAGCCCAGCCCTGCATGGGGCAGCCCGCCTGCAGAGTGCCCTTTGGGGCTGCAGTCAGCACAGCGCTGTGAGACAACCAGCGGCACTGGGGCAGCTCAAAGTCTGACTGCCGCAGCTCAAATCACATTTTTAATCGGCCACTGAGCAATAAAGTCAATGGGATACTTTGCTGAATGACTGCGTAGCTGATCCTTTTAACTGCCTACCAGCCTGCCAAATGGACCGACAGAGTCACATGCTCCCCAGAGCCTGGCTCGCCCAGCTAGCAACTTTAAATGAAGTTAGCTTTAGTGAAAAATGCAGGATCAGGGAATGAAGGTCTGGGTTGGTGGCGAGAGGAATTTCTTGACACTATCCTGGAGATGCGTTAGCTGTGTCCTGGGATGCTGCTTTTTATCAGTGAGAGCAGAGCAGTGTGATCTCCAGATCTATTCAGCACCTGTCCCAAAGTGAGACCGACAACAAGAAAGCTAAAAACTGGTGCCAATTGTGAGAGCTGTGGTGGCTTTTTTTCTTTGTGTGTGTCTTAAATAGAAACTGTGGCCTGAGATGACTTAGACATTCCACACAGACACTTAACCCTCACATGCTGTATTTGAGCTCTTCCTAACTTGCTTCAGAATTGTTTTGGTGACCCAGAAAGGAGAGGTTTCACCTCCCCGATACCCCCCTCCCTGCCCCTCACTTTTGTGCAGGATCTGTTATTACACAGTTACAGTAAGACTGTGAAGTACGGTACGACGTGGCAAGCTGTTTGTGATCCGTGTTGATTTTATTACAAACGGTGCAGCATCAAGTTTTTCAAGTAAGTCTACGTTTGTTTTCTTTTAAAATGATGCACAATTGTCCAGTTTTTCTTTTAATTGAAACCATACAAAATACAAATGCCCATGTTAATGTAGCTACTCTCAGACAATACATTCAAAAACACTGAAAAACAAAGCCTCTCCAGTTATAAACATGAACAAATGACGTTATGGAGCCCTGACTTCTATCGTTAATCCATTTCTTTCCCTAGCATACTCCAGCCGGGCACTGTGGGTGGCTGAGCTTCTACATTGTGCAAGATTTGTCTGCTGGACCCTGGGAAGGAGGGGAAGGCCCTATGCTAGGGTTGGTTTTTGGAAGAACAATAGGTTTTGGCCTAAGAGCGGGAGGTTTCAGCTGCACTCCCATTCTAGGGGCCACCATGGGCTTGAAAGTACTCATGGTGTCACTGGAAGAACTAGTGCTACGGCGAATCTGAGGCTCAGAGCTCCGTAAAACCACACTATGGAGAGGGCTCAGTGACTCTGTGGAGGTGGCGGGGGTGGGGCTGTTCTTCATCTGTTCCAAGGTGTCCAGCACGACGTCCGGGGCGTGCTTGGCGGAGCTCTGCCGTTCCAGCTCCCGGAGCTCATTCAGCGCCGTGTTCATGGTCTCCTCAATGTCCTGGGTCAGAGCACAGAAAGAACGGCACGTCATTGGAGCTGCTACTGAACACACACAGCAGGAGGACCAGGGAGGGGTGGAAAACGCATGAATTAACTTACCAGCTATCCTCTCCTTAATGAATATTAGAGCGCTAAAGCCAATTTGCAGCAGATTTATTTGAAAGACGTTACAATTGACAAGACTGCAGTCTGGCTGAACACTGCAACATTTAACCTGCTTACGCGACATTAGGCAAAATCCATCTCAACTGCTACAAAAATCAATTAAGCCAAAACCTGGAAATAGTTTTATTAGGTGACTGTTAGGACAACGAACATTTGCTTCAGGGCATTTTTATTTAACTGGGAAGATTTCTGGCATCTTTGGGGTAACGCCAGCTCTTTAGATTTTGTCCCGTTTGTTGGCTCTTAGTTGGCTGCAACGCTCACCCCTCAGGTGCTCAGGATGGGTACCGACTCACAGGGGCTATGAACCACATTCGTTGTGCCTGTGTGTCTGTCAGCTCTTCTCTCCTGTTTCTCCAAGTTAAATTTTAAGCAGAAAAACTGCAACATATCTCTGTTCCATGAGCTTATCTTAGAAACTATTTGTTTTCTATTAGGTTTTCCAGCACAAATATTGAAAGAAAGAAGCAGCACTGGTTTATTACTTCTCAGTGGTACTGAGATAGAACTGAGGTTAAATATCTAATGTTCCTTGCTTACTCACAAGAACTTTCATGTAGGTTAAACAAAGTTCAGGTTCTTTCACAGCCAAATTATCACTAGTCTAGGCATGAAAAATGATGGCTTGAGCCAAACAGCACTATGCGCGGCTCAAGGAAAGTAAATAAACAACTTGGAGTAAAACAAAACAGTAACAACATTGAGATTTGCTAACTCTCTCGTAGTGGTTCTGCTGTCTGACCCAACCCTGACGGTCCCCTGTGTCCCTTGTTGGAAGCTGAGTTTGAAAGCAAGCATTGTCAATACATGAAATTTTAAAACATGAATGCCAGTGTTATTGGAAAATACTTCTGCAATCATACCGTGCCCTCAGGGTGCCCCCAGTAATCCTGTTATACTACCTAGACAAAACCTGAGTTTTGAAGACAGAAGTATTAATTTGTTCAAGAGCTCCCTGTTACCACATTTGCACAATCATAGAATCAAAGAATGGTTTGGGTTGGAAAGGACCTTTAAGATCACCTAGTTCCAATCCCCTGCTATAGGGTGGGACGCCTCCCTCTAAACCAGGTTGCTCAAAGCCCCATCCAGCCTGGCTCTGAATGCCTCCAGGGGGAGGCATCCACAGTCTCGCTGGGCAACCTGTCCCAGTGTCTCACCATCCTCACCATAAAGCATTTCTTCCTACTTCCACAATGACCGATGTGATGATCGGGTGCTCCCTGTTCCACCCTTCGTATCACTTCACTGATAGGAATGAGACTGTTTAAGGGGTTCTCAGGGGGACCATATGGCCCAGGATTTACAACGGGCCAACTTCTTGCATTTTATGTTCTAAGGAACAACTACAAGCACCAAATAATTGTACTGTACCAACCACATATGATCTATATGAAAGCTAAATACGATTTACACTTCACAAGACTCCAGAATGTAAATCTGTGCTTTGAATGGCAAAGGCCTCTACTAGCCAGTCAAAGGGCTTTTCTGCATACCATAATACTCAGAAATAATTGAACACTAATTACATGCATGTTAGATTAGGCTTGCCTTCATCACAGCACAGAGACTTACGTAACCATTGCAATCATTTATTATCCTAGCAGAGCACGTGGCAGAGGCAATTTCGTTGTGGTATAACAGGAAATTATTTCTTTTTATTGCTTCTGTAACATCTATTCCCCTTGTGCTTCTCCATCCAGGATCTCTTAATGCGTTTTCCTTCACATGCACTGTTTAGAAAGCTAAGTAGGATATTCTCCTGCACACTCATACCAGTGTACCGCCCCCCGAAGCTATGCTGTTCACTGAGATTTGCCCCTATTAAAAGCAGAGTGAGTGGGGAAAAAAAGGCACAAACCTGAGCTATTGACTCCGGGTCCAGTGGCTTATGATCATTGAAACCTGTGTACTGACCAGATGATGTAGATCTTCTGATTGGAGGGCTATCAATCTTCTTCAGAGAATCATGCCTACTGATGTTGGTGAGACTGCCATGCCCGGGCCTACGTCTCCTTTCAGGGCTGTCTGCATTAAGGTTGCGGTTTTGAAGGAGGGCTCTGGGACTGCAGTGAGTTGCCAGGTTGGGGGATCCCAGATCCACGGATGAATTGGAGAGAGGGTGAGGGGGGTGTACTGGGCAGTGACCATCACTGCTTCTGCCGGGGCGTCTTAGAGGAGGTGGAGGTTCTGATCTCTTTCTTTGCCTGTATGAATGAAGAAGCAGTCATAGTACGAGTTGTAATGATCCACCATAAACATGCCAAGAATTGGGGTATGACCTGAGCTGTGAGCAGTACTAGTGAAAACCTGTCATGCTCAAACTTACCTTCCTAAATACACGTCAGAATGACGATCTGTGGGAGAATTCATGTCCTTTGATGATGACTTGTCCTCAGTTATTGGTCCACTGCTGGCCTCACTGTCTGCTTTTTGGCTCAGTGTATCAGAGAAAGTATCATCCCTGAGCAGAACACACATAGTGAGATCAGAGGGCAGAGAATCAGGTGTGACAGAGAGCATCTTGGCACTCCCAGGTGTTAATCCCCTTTAAGGAATTCCAAGCATGTTATAATGCACTGCAGCCTCTCCGAGTCTCCAAAGATCACTTATAATCCTTCTGATTACTGAGCTCTTTCTGTTTGCATGTAACCTTTCTGTAAACAACAACTTTGTCATCCTTGGCAATGCACATGCTTCATACTGTAAAACAAGAGCTCAGGGCTGCTCTTCACCCCTTGCTATTCTGAAGCTGACTATTAGCAACTGTTAGAAAGAGACAGGCAGATTAAAACAGGTGCAGTAGCACCTACCTCTTAATGAACTGTGAACACATCCACAAAGTTGCTTAACCAAGCATTGGCTTTTGATTAAGAGCTACCAATTTGAGGTAATAGAGACAGAGGGATGCTGCTTAGAAGGCAAACGTTTAACCTATCTGAGCCTTCAAAGCACTGTCTCATTTGGAAATGACTTGTTAATTGCTTCAGTATGCTTTTACACCCCACCAAGAGCCCTGTTGCATGAGATGCTGCTTACATATCTTGCACCACTATGTACTGGTGAGGGACAAGGCCATCGATTCCATTGTGCCTTCCTTCCCACCAGTCTTCAGATGCTCGATGATACAGGAGAAGGGAAGCTCCTTTTTTGAAAGAGAGTTCTCGTGCAGATCTTCCAATGTAGTCAAACTTGGCTATAGCTTCTATGGGCTCACATTCTGGATAAGGAGGGAAAAAGAGTGGTTATCAGATTCCATAGAGGCCTATCTGTGCGTTTTGGCTTCATCAAACCCACTTACTGCATTTTCTTCATGCTCACTCCTACTGAGCAGAGCTGACAGAGATCTGCTGAGCTAAGGCGGACTTCAAGCAGTCAGTGTAACACGTCCCTTACAAAGAAATACAATCTGTGCCCAAAGCATGAAACACCTTTTTGCTTGGAAGCTGCAGAAAATGTAACAGCAAACTCCAATGGCACAACAGCTGCTGCTGGCAGGGAGGGCTCAACCTACAGAGGAAGGGCTCTCTCATGGCCGGGTGTGGGATGGAGGCAACGCAACGAGGACCTCTGAATGTAAGATGAACAAACTGAACAACTGGAGATCTGAGGAAGCAGTGTGACAAAGACAATGAGAATGCCTGACGAAAATCCTGCATAATACCATTTTAAAAATTAATACGCTGTTGGTTTGAATAACTCAAAGTAGGACCACTGAAATAACCATCTTTTTTATACAACCAGAATAATATTTAGGTGGAAATTAACATCTGGGCTAATGACTAGCATAGCAACTTTCTGTCTGGTGCAAATTAAAATCGCTGAGGCAGTGATTCCCCAGAGGGCCAGGCATGTAATAAAAGCCACTGTCCCTTTATGACAACATTTTGCACATTTTAAAATTAACTTCATCCTGCAGTAAGCAAACATAACGACTGTACCTTTATTGAGGCCGCAGTTTGCAGCAATTTGTTTTAATGACTTGCCCAGCCCACAGAAGGCTGCCTGGTGCCTTGCTGCTTGCGTGGCTCAGCTTGGTCAGAGCTGTAACACCAGAAACTTTCCTGGGGTGGCATACAGGGGCATGGGGAAATAACAACACAAAAGTAGTGCATACTAGAAGAAATCAATTACATAAAAGCAACTAAGAACTTGGCAGTAACAGGGTTAATTCTTCAAAACACACCACAGCTGGATAGCTCGCTGACAGGCGTTCCCAGGGGTGCTGAGAGGTTTCTTTTTTTTCTGTTTTTAAGGAAAGAGAGAGCGAAGGGGGCATAAATGGAAACAATCTGGGATATCTGGAAAAATGTAATGCTGGTGTGTATATTTGTGATGTATTCTAACACATGATCTTGTTTTTGTTTCTAGATATTCTACCTACAGTGTCTCTCTAACATGAAGTACAGATGTGACAGAGCAGGTACAGGCATTACTATCATGGGAAGACAGAGCAAGTTAAATGCGCCTGTTTATCTTGCATCTTGTTTTAAGAAAGCAATATTAAACTGAATTGCAATAACCTAACACTGATAGAAGGAAACTGGAGGAGCAGGGAAGTGATCAACCCCCTGTAGTCAGCACCGGTGAGGCCCCACCTCAAGTACTGTGTTCAGTTTTGGGCCCCTCACTACAAGAAAGATATTGAGGCCCTGGAGCATGTCCAGAGAAGGGCAACAAAGCTGGTGAAGGGTCTGAAGCATAAATCTTATGAGGAGTGGCTGAGGGAACTGGGAT